>PVIY010040859.1:0-22059 GCA_004026745.1 Myrmecophaga tridactyla | reverse complement strand
ATACCTACCATACCCCTTACCCCTCGCTTTCATTGATCACTAGCATTTCAAACTAAATTTATTTTAGCATTTGTTCCCCCTATTATTTATTTTTATTCCATATGTTCTACTCCTTTGTTGACAAGGTAGATAAAAGGAGCATCAGACACAAGGTTTTCACAATCACAAAGTCACATTGTGACAGCTGTATCATTATTCAATCATCCTCAAGAAACATGGCTACTGGAACACAGCTCTACATTTTCAGGCAGTTCCCTCCAGCCTCTCCATTACATCTTGAATGACAAGATGATATTTACTTGATGCATAAGAATAACCTCCAGGATAACCTCTGGGCTCTGGAATCTCTTAGCCATTGACATTCTGTCTCATTTCCCTCTTCCCCCTTTTGGTCGAGAAGGTTCCTCAATCCCTTGATGCTAAGTCTCAGCTCATTCTAGGGTTTTTCTCAATCCCTTGATGCTGAGTCTCAGCTCATTCCAAGATCTCTGTCCCACGTTGCCAGGAAGGTCCACACCCCTGGGAGTCATGTCCCACGTAGACAGGGGGAGGGTGGTGAGACTGCTCGTTGTGTTGGCTGGAGAGAGGCCACACCTGAGCAACAAAAGAGGCTCTCTTGGGGGTGACTCTTAGGCCTAAATTTTAAGTGGACTTGACCTATCCAAAGGAAACTATTTTATTAAGAAGGAATTCATTCTGAAGCCCCACTGGTTCTGTAGGTTGAGTCCGTCCAGCAAGCTACTGCTCTGGTAGAGACCTGTTCAGCTGCATGCAGCCTCCAGGAAGTTCCAGAGAGGCGAGCAAAGACAGGAAGCCATGTACTCATCAGAGGCAGGTGATGTTCTGATAAATCCTCCCATTAGGGATGTCTTAATCAATGCCATGGTTCCTAGTTGTTGCTGTGGACATATATACAAAGAAAAAGAGCTTTACCCACCTCACCATCCCGGTTCATGACCTAGACTGAGTCCCACATTTTTAGGATTCAGTATGAGCTGTAAAGCTTTACAGCAGCCCAACCTGCAGTTTGGAGCAATTCCACTATGAAGAAAGTCTATTTAGGTGGAATCACATGAAATTGTTGGTTTTGTAGATCAAAAATAACAACTTCATATGGTTTAGCTTAGTATGTTGAGAGCAGGAGTAGTTTATGATTTAGAAAGCCAGTATCCAGAAGGGACCCTTTTCTTTCCTTCAGATAATCTAACAAAGTACTTTCCTCTCAAATAATTCCATGTAGATTCTAAGAAAAAGGAGTATAAGGAAATGTAGAAATATCCTGTGCCCCAACCCCCCTCAGGTAGAACATGGAAGATTTTTGAAAATTAATTTAATGAAGAACATGCACCCTTACCTAGCTGCCCAGTTCTAAGAAAAAACAGCCCAGCCATTGCTGGAGCACAACCCAGCTGGGCAGCAGATCCAACCCTCTTTAGAGCAGAGGGCAGATCTCAGGGACAGGATCTCATCCTCCTGTCACCATGCTGTGAAAATTAAGGCATAGAATCACAATGAAGTCAACAGATAACATAGTTAATTTCAGAATTAGTCTCTGAATTCTCTGGAAATTAGTCTTCCATTTCAGTGACACAGATAAGAAGACCTTGAATAGCATTTCTTAAGCCTAGTGAGCATTTAATGAGAGGAACAAAATCTGGTCTGTTGACTGGGATCCCCATTCTCTCTCATCTCATGCATAGAATCAAGGGCAGTAGAAACCCCTTTTGGGGAACAGATTCCCTCTTTAAAGGCTTGATATACTTTAAAGAGTTTTTTCTACATATGGGGACATATAGAGTCTCTCTCCCACCTGGGTTCTCCAATGTGCACTAAAATGTGAACTGTTGAATCGCCTCCCACATTCACTGAATTCATAGGGTTTTTCTCCTGTGTGGATTCTCTGGTGTACTGTGAGGTTAGAAAGATCAATGAAGTCTTTTCCACATTCAGCACATTTGTAGGACTTCTCCCCAGTGTGGATTCTTTCACGGCAAATCAGATGTGAGGTGCGGCATAGCTTTTCCCACACTGGCCACATTTATAAGGTTTCTTTTCTCCAATGTGGGTTAATCTGTGGACAGCTGGGTGTCAGCTCTGGTTGAAACTCTTCCTATATTCAGAGCACATATTAGAATTTTCCCACATAGATTCCTTGAGGTCTTATGAATTTACCCAAGTCTCTTTCTGGGGGAGAAAGTGACTCTTGTCTGTCTTCTAGGGATGTTTCCCATTGCTTTTCTGCCCCATATTCACTTTTCCATTCTCTTCTCCAATTAAGGTATTGGGAAACCTCCATTTTGGATCTTTCTAATAATGCCCCAGGTAGTTCTACTTCCTCTGAAATGCTTTGACTTAAATTATCCTCATTCTCAGTTCTTGTTTCAAGATCTAAAAGAATGACATGAAATTGTAAATGTAACCTATTTCCTGAAATCCAAAGCATAGAAAGAATGTGAAAGTAGTCCTCACTGTATACTTCAAAACATGCTCTTGATTGTTTTTAAGTAGACAGAATATGTTCAATTTTCCATTAACTAGGAACAAACAACTGAAAAATGGTTGAACCGTGGTTAAGACCAGCAGAATTCCAGGACTTATTTGCTTCCTCAGCTTCTAAATGAAAAGGTCATATGGAAAAAGAATGGGGTAAAGGAAGGAGACAGGGTCCAAGCCCATTCTTCTCTTTAACAAGAGCAGCTCCCCTTTGCTCAGAGACTGCCCCCAAGCTTGGCTCTTCCTCTCCTCCCACCCACCTAGGGACCAGCAATCAATATTACAAAGGCACCCCTCTCTTCTATATATTCCCTTCCAGGTGGAAGAACACTCTTTACAATAATTCTCTTGGCAATTCTCCATTCCCTTACTTCTTCGGGGACTGAATGGGAGGAATGACTTAAATGATTGATGAGGATCTTGGCATACATGGCTCAGAAGATCAGCACGTTGTATATATGTTACCACAATAAATATGAAAAGACACAATACAGTGAACCCTATTGTAAACAATGGGAGATGCTCTAGGGTCCATAGGAAGCCTTGCTTTCGCAGCCACTCAGCCACAAACCGGTACACCTGGTGGTTCTGAAGGCAGGTGCGGAGTTTTTCATGGATCCAAGACTCGCTGAGAATTCCAAAAAAAAGCCTTGGTTTCCTCATAGGAAAACCTGTTCTATTTTGGGGCCTTAGTTACCTTGGAAAATAGATATAACTGAATTATGAGTGTCTTAAACTTTTATCTGAATTTTAAATACTATAATTAATTAGGTCTTAGTGCTTCTCAGGATTGGCACCTGGCCAGGGGTGACTCTCGCCCCACCTCCTGGGGAGTCTGTTACACTCTCCTTCTCTCTGGGGTACTGAGCATCTGGGCTGTGTGGGTTTCCCTGTGCACTGGAAAATCTGTTTACAGGGAGACAAAAAAAGGGCAGCAATGGTTTGGTGACTCTAATCCCAGTCATTTTATATGCCAGAGAGAGGAGACATTAAGTTTTAAGTAATTCTCTTTTTTAATGGCAGGGACCAACACTCAGAATGGCCAGTGTGCATTCTCTGAAGAGTCAGTCTGAACTTGGAAGCAAAGTTGCAGCTACCTGGAACAGGGAAGAATGTAATTGCGATTTGACACAAAGAGCAAAGTACTACATGTCACCCACGCTGCTGGCAACCTAAGTGGGTCTTTCTCTCACATTCCTCTACTTTAACTACTCAGAAGTAGGTTCCTCTATCTCACCTGCAGCTCCTGTCTCCTAGGTTCTTTCTGCAAGTCTCCCACCAGGGCCATGGTGAGGTGAAGCCATAGCTTTTCTCACACTGGCCACATTTATACAACACCGTTTCTTCTTCTCTACTCTCTGGATGCTGCTGTCTAACCCAGATCAGAATTTCCTGGGGAAGGACAGACAGGAACATCTCTAGAACTAGAAATTCCAGGATCTGCTCCTTTGTATACTTCTCTGGTCTCAGCCACTGATGACAGAGCTTCCGGAGCTGGATGAGGGCCTCCCAGGGTCCTGAAGCCTCTTGACAGTGGAAATGCCAAAAGCATTGTCAGGAGATCTCTCATTCCCTGGAGGGGAGATTTCCTGCTCCCAGTGGGAATCCTCTTTCAGCTTCACTATCTGAAGCTCTTCCTGTACTCGAGGAGTATGGATTTGTAGGTTCACAGCTACATCTATTGTTTAGCTCGGAGAATCTCTTCTAAAGCTCACTGGGAAGCCACGTTCAGATAGAAGTCACTAAATGAAACTTCTCCTGAAAGTTCTAGAGACAGAAACACACATTAGGAAGTGAACTCTAGTGAAACTCACAAGTGTTATTCAAGCAAGTTTGAGGTGAAGAGCCTTCCCATTCCCCTCCTCTCCAGGTGCCTGCAGAGTCTGGCTCTCTGACAGTGGAGAGGCAACTCCAGAACTCTGACAGAGTTAAGGGCTAGTGATCTGGCTGGAAAGTAGGGGAGCTTGAGGCTTTGTTTGCAACGATTTACATAAAACTGGAAAAAAGGCCAATTATCTAATTTGAAAAATGAGGATAATGGGGATTTGGGGGCCAATAAATCCCCCACCTTTCCAAGTCACTGGAAATTCTGGTCTTCAGAATTATAGGGTGTTGCAAACTGAATGCCCAGTACAAAACGAAGTCAGTGCACTAGGTAGGAGCAGCACCTTGGAGAGCAGCACCCGAGCTCTAAACTTCAAAGGTTCAACTGCTCCAGTGGCTAAGGTGCCCTCACCTCTCGGGGGTTCTCAGTCTTGGGCACCCTGTTCAGGATCTCCACCCCGACACCATAACTCTCGCAAACAGGAAGATTTACCCTGGTTAAGATTACAAGCTTCAAGAGCAAGGAAAATTAAAACACAGGCTATCAGGATGTTAGAGGTAAAAGGAATGATAAGAGATACTCTATCTCCCTCAAAGATGAGGCGATCAACTTAAAAGACCCCAAGGGACTTGCCCAAGGACAATATAGCTGGCTTGTGGCAAGACAGGCGACCGCGGCCCCGCCCTTTGACCGCGCCTTGCGGAACTGGCCCGCAGAGCGTGACTTACACGGGGCGACCATCTCTGGAAGCTTTAAGGGGTAAACGAGGGCTCTGGGGCCCCGGGCGCCTCGACGGCCACAGAACCCGGTTGCAGGGTCAGGGTCGCCCACGTCGGGCCCGGTGGGCGGCGAGAGGGAGATCGCCGCCAGCCTGAGGGGCACACCCCGCCCAGGGTCTCTGGCCCTGAGGCAGTCGGACCCTCGGGCTCTGCCAGGCACGCCCAGCCGGAGCGGTGACCCCGACCCGAGGCGAGAGCCGCTCCGGCCCGCAGAGGCCCCGCTGCTCCCGGCGGCTCCCACGACCCTGGATCCCGGAGCCAGGGCCCAAATCCAGCCCTCGGCCTTCCCTTGAGCACCGGAAGCAGAAGCTCGACACCCGGAAGGACTCGTTGACGCGGAACTACCTTTCCCAAAGGCCTCCGCGCGCGCGAGAGAGAGGAGAAGGCCCGCCCGCAGGTTCCGACGAGCCCGGGACGCCAGGTGGGCCCTTCTCACACCTGGGTGCGGGGGCCAAAGCCAGAACGAGAGTTGGCAAAGCTGGAGAGGGGTGGCCCTGTTTCCCCTCAGCCACTCTCGCGGAGATTCGGGGAGGCGGAGGCCTTTGGCCTTAGCGGGCCCGGCGGCGCGAGCGTGCTTATCCAACACAGGCGAATACACGAGGCGGTTTGGGCCCGTGGGGTCCTGAGACAGTTCAGGTGTTGTGCCACTTAAGAGAACACTTTTCTCGGTGGGCCACGGTGGCTCAGCAGGTGGAGTTCTCGCCTGCTATGTCAGAGACCCGGGTTCGATTCCCGGTGCCTGCCCATACAAAAAAAAAAAAAAGCCCCCCCCCCACCCGCCCAAAGAACACTTTTCTGGCATGGTTGCCAGCTGCAGTAACGCGTCACCGCGGCCGTCACGCCACGCACGCCTCATTTCCTGCGTGCGCCGCCTGGGTGATTGGAGATGCATGCCATTGGCGCCAGGCACTCCTGAAGAGTGCAGGCCAGTGGGAGGGGGGCATTTGTTAAAATACTGCGATGAATAACATCCATGCACTGTGAAAGGAGATGCTAAATAGGAGTGTGTTCAAAGTAAATGACCCGAAAAAAACTACCAGAGGGCTTGGGAAGAGTGCAGAAGGAAGAAGGCGCAACCTCAGGGAAAGGAGGAAGGAAACCACTGTATTGATCACCACTTTACGCAGTTTATCTGATTTGGTTTTGACAACAAATTCTGTATAGTAGGTCTCACTATCCGTATTTATGGAGATTCCTTCTATTTCTCTGCTCTTAGCAACAGGAAGTCAGAGAATCTGCGATCTCAGACCGGTGCGCATTCCTTGGAGCCCAGAAGTTCCACATTGCTGCTTGAAGGACCACTAGGTGGGATCAAAAGCCCACCTCGGGAGAGCGCTCTGGGCTTCTACCGTCCAGTCACCAGAGCAGCTCTGCTTTCTATTGTAGTATTTAAGATTGCACTTGAGAAAGAGTTTCTCGTTTATTGGGAGTGGGTTGAGGATCTTTATACAGAATAAAGTAGGTCAGCGCTGAAAAAAAAGTTTCCACTGTTTAAAAAAAACAAAACTAATCTAATCCCATTTTCCATTCCCCTAATTCAGGGAATTTGGAATTATCACTGGAAGCAAAATCAAGCAAGGAAGGGGTAGCCCCTTCCTGAAGTTTGGGGACACAGGGGTCACTGGTAGGTAAACCTCTTGGAGCGCTGGTACTTGTTTCTTGATTCGGGTGCTGGTTACACAAGTATGTTCAGTTTATAAAAATTCAGTGAGCTGTACACATTTGTGCACTTATCTGTATGTCTTATTATATTTCAGTTAAAAGTATAAAACTAGGGAGCTGCCTCATGATATAGTTATAAGGATATACCAGGTTTAAAGGGTAAGAATAAGATGAAGGCTCTGCAATTTCACTGCTTGTCCATTTTAAAAGGGGGAAATTTTAGGTTGTAAATAGGTTACTAGAATAAAAAAACTTAAAACAACATAAGATTGTACAACACAAGCAGTGACCCTCTTATGTAAACTATGCATTATGGTTAACAGTGTAATTATAATAATACTGTCATTAATTGTAACAAAGGTGCCACACTCATGAAAAGTGTTAATAACAGGGAAAACTGGGGGGAGGGGGGGGCACAGTATATAGGAATTCTATTTTCTGCATGATTTTTCTGTAAACCTACAAATTCTCTAATTAAAAAAATTACATACAGAATATTGCACAAATCAGAAGCATATGGTTTGGATTTTCACAGCGAAGAGAACACCTAAATAAACTGTTCCATCCTATGAACCCCCTTATTCTGTCTCTCAATCACATCCATACCTTTCCCAAAACTAACCGACTATTTTGCCTTCCAAAATCAGATTAATTTTGAACTCTTTTGAAGTGTCAATTAAAAATAGAATTATACAGAAAAAGTAATAGATTGTGTAATACAGACTCAGCTACAGTAGAGAAAATGCATGGCTTTTCACAGGGTTTGACATTTCAAAAATGTAAGCTGTTCCATTGGAATACTGGTTAGTTTTTATAAATGTATTCAGTTATGTCTTCATTCACCAATACCAATACCAATACATTGTAATTCAGGTGGGAAAATACTAAGAAGGCATTGAAGTTGAAGTTGCTAGATTTATCCCTACTAAAGGAAGTTGTAGGAAATCAATTTTTCCAGTTCAGAATTTTGAGTTTCCTCTACCTTATTTACATTTATCTTCAGTAAATGATTTAGATGGTCTGCACATGAACTAATAAAAAACATTTTTCCTTTTGTTATGTGATCCGGGAGAACAAAAGAGAAATACTGTTTTCACAGATAACCATGTCATCTTTTTCTCAGGGACAATGAAGAGAACCCAGGTGGCAAATATTTACCAAGTTCCAGGTATCGAGCTGGGTGCTGGAGATAGAGTTTGGAATCTCAGCATGGGTGTACTATTTGTTCATTAAACATAAAATAATAGAAGGCTCAAGTAAGAAGAGACGTGTAACAGGTAAATGCAATGAGAGTCACAAGTACTAACATAGGAGAGTGCAGGAGGTTCAGCGGGCCTCATGGAGGAGTGGGGCCCAGGTTGTCTTACAAGATGAGTTGGCATGTGCCAGGCAAAGGATAGCCCAAAAAATGGGAGCAGAATGAGCAGAGTAGCCTGGCAGGGCACACAGGGATTGCTGCCAGGAGCAGGGCTGGCCAGAGGCACAGAGGTGTGACGGCTAGGGCAAGGCAAGAAATGAAGGTGGCCTGGTTTCACAGAGGCCCCACTGGGAAGGCCTCACCTGCTTTCCCTGGAAACACGGCCTTTTTGTAGGTGATGGGGAGTCCCAGAGAGTTTCAGTTGGGTAATGACAGGCTCAGTTCTGAGGTGCAGAAAATGCTTACTCTGGCCCATCCACAGAGGATGGACCAGCAGGGGATAGGGCCAGAGAGTGAGTGTTGGGGGAACCACTAAGGGGGCTATTTGAGTTATCAGGTCTGAACTCTGCCCGGGGCATAGGGAGATGTTAAGTAGGGTAAATGGCTAGGAAGCATAGCTGGAAGGACTAGGTTCTTCAAAGGCTCGGAGGGACGCAAGGGAAGAGACTCAGTGACACCCAGGTTTCTGGGCTGGGATAGCTGGTGAATGGCAATATTACTAAGGTAGGAAATACACAGGAAGGCAGGCAGGGAAGTTGGGTTCAGTCTCATGCTATGTTTGAAGTTCTAGGAACAACTTCAACAGGTGTGGGAGGTACAGGAAGAGGTCAGTAGACAGGGAGAGACTGAAAACCAAGAAAGAGGCAATAGCTGATAGAGCAGTCCTGATCCTGGAGAAGTGGAGGTTCAACAATAGGCAAAGTACTAGTAAACTGAAAGCACAGCTCTAGTCTGTGCATGGAGGAGCAGTAAGGAGGTATAAATTAGAGAGGTTAAGGGAATTCGTGTTTGACAGGCTCAAGATTCTTGGAAGAGGCAAGGTGAGCCTAGGGGCTGACTTGAGTCTGAGGAGAATGGCCACAGTTGTGGGGACTGGGAGAGGAAGTGACTAAGGTCACATAAATGGTTTGCTGAGGTGGACCCAAGGCCAAGCTGAGGTCGAAGTAATTGCTTTTTACTCCCTCAGGTCTTGGAGCACTGTCAGCCTGGAGCAGGTGGTGGGTGGGTGAGGTGGGGAAGTGAACTGTGGGTTTACTGAGTTCAGGTTTCAGCACATGTTAAAGACTGACTCAAGAGAAGAATGGGACTCTACTTTGTGAGGCTACATCGAGCAGCCATCCCATAACACCTAAGGCCCATTCTGAGCACAGACAGCCAAGAGGTGGTCCACATTTCCCTGAGACACCATATCTATTCTTTTCCCTCATCACAAACCCCTTCACCTGGTATTGTCCCACTGTCCTCAGTGTTTCAAGGATCACGGACCTATATGCACACCCTAGCAGCATCCCAAGAACAAGGGTGACAGCTGTAGGATAAACCCCTGACTCAAGCCCAAATCTCTCCAGGAAACAGATGGCATGTCCTCAAAATCAGCACTTCCTTAAAAATGTTCTTAGTATATAATAAGCTACTGGACAGAATCCTAGATCTGCACATATAAAATTTAAAATATAAGAGGGAAGTAATGTATAGAGAGAAATTTCAGTGATTATGGGCTGTGTATCTGTGGGGTGAAGATATCTGTCCACCCTACAAGGGCAGAGCTGCTTCAGCGCTGCTTCAGCACTGCAGACCCCGCTGACGGCCAAGCAGACACTTGGGAGCCTCCAACCTCACCTCACACTCAAAAACGAAACCCCACAAGAACAGATGCATGCCTCTGGCAGCCAGAGGAACACAGCGCAGTAGGCAGAGACAAAAGCAAACACGCACATCTCAGTTTTTACCTTGGCAGACCCTGTCAACTTTTATCGATGGAAAGGACACTTTCCAGGCCATATTCTCTCATGTATCTGTGCTTCTGACACTTTCTGGATATAGAAAAGGGCTTTTCCTTCATGTGGATGAATCAGAAATTGAGAACCCCCTCCACTTTGATCTGAAATCAAAGCCCAGGACATTAAATGCAGGAAGAGCTGGTTCTGACATGGTGGGGTGGGGCAGGGGCATGGAATGCTGGCAGCTGGGGGGGTGAAGGCACCTCGGCCCCACAAAGCACTGGCAGAACGACCAGAGCCACAAGAACAGGTTTCCAGTATTTTTCTGAGGACTCACCCCATGTTGTAGGACATGCTCTTCCATTCCACATGGAGAAACATTCCCCCATTTTACCAAAGAGGAAACAAACATAGAAGAATCAGGAAATGGGGAGCCAACTTTCCCAACCTTCCATTGCTATGCCCTGTTAACTTTAATCTGTATGGGAGTTTGACTTCCACCACTAAGACAACAGTATCCTAGAAATGAGGGTGAGCTGGGCTAAGATACTGGTAAAAAACCCAAAAAAGCATTTAGGAAGAATGGCACCTTTAAAGAGCCATCGCTCTTTTGGGACGGCATGTCAATTCCCTCTCCAAGACCAGCCCCTCACTTTCCCTCTTTGCCACTTCAGTAAAGTTTCTCTTTCATGTGAGTTCTCTGATGTGTAATAAAATTGGAGCTATTGCTGAAGCCTTTGCCACACTCAGGGCATTTGTAGGGCTTCTCCCCTGTGTGGATTCGCTGATGTATGATGAGAACTGAGTTCCAGCTAAAGCCTTTCCCACACTCAGGACACCTGTAGGGCTTGTCACCCAAGTGGGCTCTCTGGTGCATGACCAGAATGGAGCCCCGGCTGAAGCTTTTGCCGCACATGAGGCACTTGTAGGGCTTCTCGCCCGTGTGGGTCCTCTGGTGCACCACCAGCTGGGAGCGCTGGCTGAAGCACTTGCCACACTCGCCACATTTGTAGGGCTTCTCTCCTGTGTGGATCCTCTGGTGCTTAATGAGGTTGGAACTCCAGCTGAAGCTCTCCCCACATGTCAGGCACTCATAGGGCTTCTCCCCCGTGTGCATGCCCTGGTGTGCAATCAGACTGGAGCTCTGGCTGAAGCTTTTCCCACAATCCCCACACTTATAGGGCTTCTCCACCATGTGGGTTCTCCGGTGTGTGGCCAGGTTGGAGCTGCGACTAAAGCTTTTGCCACACTCGCTGCACTGATAAGGTTTTTCTCCTGTGTGAGTTCTCCGGTGGGTGATGAGGGCTGAGCTCTGACTGAACCTCTGCCCACAGTCGGTACATTTGTATGGTTTCTCACCTGTGTGGATTCTCTGGTGTCTAATTAGGTTAGAGTTGTAGCTAAAGCTTTCGCCACATTCTTTACATTCGTAGGGTTTTTCTCCAGTGTGGATGCCCTGGTGTGTATTAAGGCTGGACCGGTTGCCGAAGCTCTTGCCACACTCGGGGCATGAGTATGGTCTCTCTCCCGTGTGGGTTCGCTGGTGAGCAATGAGATTGGGGCTCCTGCTGAAACTCTTACCACACTCGGCACACTGAAAGGGTTTCTCTCCCGTGTGGATCCTCTGGTGGGTTATGAGGTTTGCGCTCCGACTGAAGCTTTTCCCACAATCCCTGCATTTATAAGGTTTCTCCCCAGTGTGAGTAGTCTGGTGTCTACTAAAGTTTGAACCATCACTGAAGCTTTTTCCGCATTCGTCACATTTGTAGTACTTCTCTCCTGTGTGGGTCCGCTCATGTGTGATTAGGTGGGATTTCCGGCTAAAGGTTTTGCCACACTGGGGACACTCATAGGGCTTCTCACCCAGGTAAGTGCCCTGAAGGCCTATGAGCTGCCCAGCTTCCCTGACCTGTGATGGCACCTCCCCAGGGCCTTCACCTGTGGCATTTCCTTGGGCTCCCCTGGAGCCACAGTCTCTCTCAGGGTCACTTTCCCAGTCAGACTGCTGAATGCCTTCCCCTTCCGGCACTTCAGAGAGCAACTCATGTGATTCGACTTCCTCAAACATGTCTTGATTAGAGTTCTCCCAGTTTTCACTCTGGATCTCAAAATCTGAAACAATGAAGAAAAACATGCAACTTATGCTCAATCCCCATATATGATGAGAAAAAGAAACCAAAGGAGAATTTTTAAAAATTAAACTTCTAGTGAAAATAAAAAGATGAGGGAATCTTTAAAACTACTGAAAAACAGATTTATTTCCTTCAAGCTGGTAATGTAGTTACCAGGCCTTGTAGTAACCACTGAGAATTTCTAAGCTTTAAAGATTTGGATTACATGCTGCCACCTGTTTCCTACTGGGAAATGCAGTCAGGTGGGAATTTAAAATTCCTAATCAAAAGCCAGCAACAGGATACACACAATGACCCCCAACAATCAGCATGGTACCTGATGCATAATTGGTACTCAATTAAATCTGATGAATGAATCAATGAGATTTTTATTGATACCTCAGAAATTTCCCTAAACCTCAGTTTCCTTATAAAAGGGACATAAAAACCTCTTGCATTAAAATCCATCTAGTGTTTATAATCTTATCATTAGGCATTTAAGTAAGATACAGATAAGATGACAAGGAGTCTGCAACAAGGACTTAGTGTCTACACAGACAACTGGAAGCAATTAGGAGGGCAGTTAAAAAAAGCCTGCAAATTTGTCTGCGGTGGGTGCCTACAGACTTTTACTTGATAATGCAAAATACCTACCTTCCAGGAACTTTTCAAATTTTCTGCTGCCCAGTGCTCATCAAACATTAGGGAGGATTGCAGGAAGAATATGCAGTCCCTTCCTTAGACCAGAGACTCTAAAACCCATGCCAGGATTAAGTCAGAAAAGCAGAGAGCTGTGAGCCTGGATCACACTGTTTTAGCCCCTGGCAGAACTGCTGCTGAGCTGTGTACTGCTGGATGAACCTGGCCGACCCTGAGGCATACTGTAAGAATTAAGTGTCATTAGAAATGAATGGCTGTCAGGAACATTAATGCTGCCAGGAAGCTGTCAGTGACATTGTTCATACCACACAATATTCTCTTTATGAGCCCGAGGAGGAAATTTCCTTCTGACCTTACTACCAAGCTGCACTATGAGCAAGTGATTTGTGTTTGCCTTGTGCCCCTGACTGTGTCTCCCTCCTTGCCTTGCCGGTTTGGCAGCTCAGAGCCAAAAGCTCAGAGCAAGATATCGGGTTAGCATACATTTTTTATCTTTCATTTGATTTTTTCCTTCCATTATTTTCTTTTTTACTGTATCCCCTTGTGCTATGTTTCTCTAAGGTCTCTCAAATCCTACAAATTTTTAGGAATATAAAGAGTGTACAGAAGTAAGCAATACTTTTACTGATGAAGATGGCAGGTGACTGCTGCTAAGATCTAACTTAGACCTCCTGAGACAGCAGTTCTATCCAAAACAGGGAAGATAATTAGTAAAATAATTATTCAAAGTCCTAATGATATTTCCATTATTAAAGCTAATAAACTATCTAATATTTGATGCTCCATTCAGTGATTATTAGTTTCCATAAGTTACTATAAATTTCCAGATATGGGCATGATAAAATTTGACATGCTCTTCTCAGAGCAGGACCTGGAACTACTTTATATTTTAGTCAATGTAAAACTTATTTAAACTTGCAAATAGACATATAATTATATTTTGTGCTCACACTAACATATGTGCTGCTGGTTAACCGTGCGTACCAGGACCCCAGGAGAGGGATGTAGACACGAGGGGCACAGAGCATCTTCCTACTTAGCCAGATCCAGGAACTCTGTGCCTCTTCAGCTTCCTGCAAGACAGGTTTCGCAAGTTTCTAAAGCTCTGCTATCCTTTCTTTTCGGTAAGGACCTCCTGGCCAAGACCCTGATTTAGTTTCATTAAGCTAACATGACCAAAAAAAATTTCTTTTGATGACTAAGAACTGTTCTCTTCTGAACAGGAACATTAGTTGGTGTTAGTCTGGCAAAGCATAGATCCATTCAGAAATGGTCTTATTTTAACTGTTCTATTATGTTCTGCTATGAGATCAGATGCAACAGGGAAAACAAACAAAAGCCCAGACTTCATTTTTCATAAAATTAGGAAGAAGAAATAATTTGCAGATATTAAAGATGCCAAACCACATGCCAGGTCTTCCCAAAGCAGCAGAGACGAGAGAGAAACTGTAAGGGGGGAAGTGAAGAGAACAGGTATAAAAAGTAGTGGGGGGCCGGCAGTAGCAGATCTCAGAAAGCTCAAGCAAAACATCCTTTCTTGAAGGTATGGGACTCACCCTCAAGTGCAACAGTGCATTTGGGAACTGGGGAAATCAGAGCTGGCTTCTTTGTTTCAGACAAGCAAAGGAGATGAGGCTACATCCAAATCACACAGATGCGCGCTATGTGCAGGAAGCTGTCCGCTTCTGTAAAGCAGAGAGGGAGGGAGCCTTGGACTCGCAAACATTAATCTTAGGGATTATCATTATTTTAAAAAGTGACCATTCTCCATACATTAAAAAAGTTAAACGCTGCACCTGCTTCTATGAAGGAAGACCACACAGTATAAACTGAGGGAGAGATGGTGAGACAGCAGAAGAGATGAAATGTGAGCTGACAGAACTCTGTAAAGAAGAGAAAACAACAACAAAGAAATGAAGACAAAATGGAAAGGAGTACAGAATAAAGTAGACATCTTGGAAAACAATAAAGGACAAAGATGATTGAAAGCAACAAAATGAAATGGAAACAAAGTGTTATAAGTTTAAAGAGAATGATAGAAACAGAAGTTAGGCAAATGAGGAATCAATAAGCATATGACTGGAGTCTTCAAAGAAGGAAACTAAAACAATGGAATAGAACAAATACTTAAATATATCCTCTATATATTTATATATCCTCTATAGATATAAAAGCCTTTGAGAGGTATACTGTGTACAAAGAAAAAATAGCCCAGAATGGTTAACAATGAGACAGATGGAAAACAAGGCAAAAAGATACTGCAGAGAATGATCCACAGTAACGTTCGATGCATACAGACAATGGAAGAATATTTACAAGATAACCAAGAAAACATATGCCAAAGACTTTATCTTCAACAAAACTATCCTTCAAGTATAAGTCTGTAGACAGTATTTAACGTACTCAAATTCACAGAAGATTGTTTCTACAAGCCCTCTTGAGGAAAGGACTAGGAGAGGAACTTCAGCCAACCAAGTAATAAAAAGGGCACCAGAGCAAAAGATTCTGAATGGACACCTAACATATTTAACTTCAGAAGAAAGTTGTGATTAGGACACTGAAAAAAGAAAGTAAACATTACACGGCAATGCAGAAATGAAATCCTAACACACACAAAAAGGGGGGATATAGGATATGTTCATGGATTGCCTTATCTGTGATACCTGGGAATCAAAGGCTATCCTTTAAAACTGGCAAATCAGGTAACTGAATATAAGCATTTTTAATAGTACAAAAATAAACATAAATCATTGACTGAAAATCAGGCAGGTGGGGAGGAGACTATATTTGCTAGATGCTAAAACATATTATGAAACCTCAATAATTAAAATATTAATAAGACAACCAGACCAATGAAACAGAAAATCCCAAAAATGGACTCAACAGACATGTGAATTCAGATTTTAGTACAGGATTTCACCTGAATAGTTAAATGGAAAAAGAAAAGAGAATCCATATAAATGATGCTGAAACAACTAGTTAGGCCAAATGAAAAAGAAATGAAGTTAGATCCATACTAGGGCAAATCCCAAATAGGTCAAATATTTAAATGTAAAAATAATAATAATCATAACATTATCAAACTTAGATAAAATACGAGAACTCCTTTTTAACCTGGGAGGCTTTTTTTTTTTTGCATGGGCAGGCACCAGGCAGGCACCAGGCAGGTGAGAACTCTGCCTGCTGAGCCACTGTGGCCCACCCCCTGGGAGCCTTTAAATGTGATAATCTGCCTTTCTTGGAGCACCTCTTTATGGAGGTCATCATCTCCTTTTAGGCAATATGCAGACCCAATAATCCCCCTCACCAGCACTCTGCATAAAGGCTCTACAGGGGTGGGTTTTAAATCTTGAAGCATCTCAGCATCACCCGGGGAGCTTTCAAAACCCCCTGCCTTTTGGAGCTGAAGGAGTAGTGTGCAGCAGGACTGCCTGTAAGGACCAGAAGTGAGCAGCACAACACTACCTGACGGTGGTACAGAAATACACATTCATGGCATGGTGGTGAGCGTGATACGGTTGAGGGAGAAGGGCTGGGGGCACGTAGGACACCAGAATGAAAGACGAAGGATCAAGTCTGAGATGGCATAACTTAGGAATGCCTAGAGTGGACAATGATGGTGACTGCAAGTACAAAAAACATTTTTGCACGAGGGAGAACAAATGAATGTTAACACTGCAAGGTGTTGAAAAGGGGATGGTATATAGGAAAAAATAAAAATCTGGGTAGGCCATGGTGGCTCGGCAGGCAGAGTTCTCGCCTACCATGCCAGAGACCTGGGTTTGATTCCTGGTGCCTGCCCAAAGGGGGGAAAAAAATCAATGCAAGCTAGGGTCTATAGTCAACAGTAACACTGTAATATGCTTCCACTGAATGTAACAAAGACAATATGCCAAAACTAAACGTGAGTTAGTGGGGGATGGGGGGTAGTGGGATAAGAAGCTAAGCCTACTTATAATTATGCCTAAGTTACCCCCAGAGAACCTCTTTTGTTGCTCAAATGCAGCCTCTCTATGCCAACTGGGCAGATGAACTCACTGCCCTCCCTCTACAAGGGACATGACTCCCAGGGGTGTAAATCTCCCTGGCAACATGGGACATGACTCCCAGGGATGAGTCAGGACCCGACATCTTGGGATTGAGAAAGCCTTCTTAATCAAAAGAGGTAAGAGAGGAATAAAAGTTTCAACAGTTGAGAGATTTCAAATAGATTTCAAAGTTGAAAGGTTATCCTAGAGGTTATTCTTATATAGTACATAGATAACCCTTTTTGGTTTATGGTATACTGGAATGGCTGAAGGGAACTACCTGAAACCCTGATCTGTATTCCAATAGCCTTGATTCTTGAAGATAATTGTGTAACTTTTTATTTCTACAGTGTGGTCATGTGACTGTGAAAACCTTTTGTCTGATGCTCCCTTTATCCAGGGTATAGTCAGAGAAGTAAAGAAATAAATAATGGGGGAGGGGATAAGGGGTTAAAAAATTGGGTCTATTACAATACTAGTGGTCAATGGGGGGGTAAGGGATATGAGATGTAAGGGTTTTTTCTTTTGTCTTTTTATTTATTTTTCTGGAGTGATACAAATATTCTAAAAATGATCATGATAATGAATACACAATTATGTGATGATATTGTGATCGACATACACTGCATGGCCTGCATGGTACATGAACACTTTTCAGTAAAAATATTTTAAAAAAATCCCTTGCCTGATCCACAGTGCATACCATTTAAATCAGGAAATCACAATCTGAGGGGGTGGGGGTGGGGAGGTGTCTCCAGGTGATTCCAATGTATGGCCACCAATGTAGGGCCAAGTGTGAGATCCACGGCTCTAGTAAAGCACTTCTCAACGCTTATCATGAATTAGGATGTCCTGGAGGCTTTGAAAACCCAGACTGGCCCTACCCCCAGTTTCTGATTAAGCAGATGCTGCTGGCCCAGGGGCCACACTGAGAACCAGTGCTCTGATGGTCACAGGATTTATATGTCAGAGTCTTATCAAGTTTGAGCCCAGTAATTTCCCCCTTTGCTCCCCTCTGTTGCCAGAAGTTTCCTTTTGGGTGATGGGACTTCCTAGAAATAAAATGAATCTGCTAGGGTGGTGCGATGGTGGCTCAGTGGCAGAGTTCCCACCTGCCATGCCAGAGACCCGGGTTCGAATCCCTGTGCCTGCCCATGCAAGAATCTGCTAAGAGAGAAGTGTCTCCCCTTCCACTGATATTGCAACCACATTGGTTCAGGGTTTTGGGGGGGAAACCACTGCTACTGCTTACATACATCAGTCTCCCAGCCTCTGAAAGTATTTTTCTGTTTACTCAAATATAAAGTTCAGCGAACCTACGTAAAGCAATTACACAGCAGTTCAGGGACATGCTGTCCCAATTCTATATTGCCTATATTTTCTGACCCAAAAACTGGACCACAAAATTTGATGAATTCCGGTCCCAGAATGTGTACAGATATGAGACAGTCTGGGAGGTGTGGTTTAGCTGCCAACTATTGGAATTTGAGACATTTTGATGATTTACAAGTACAAATTTTTAAATTCAGGATTATCCCGGAAAATCTGGGTTGTCATTCCCCAAATTGCCCAGAAAAAAAAAAAAAAAGAACCATTCTGGTCTTTAAGTGGGTAATTTGCAACCAATAATAGAGATAACTAATGCTTTTTAAAAATGGTCTTTCAGTGGGCGGCAGCACACTGGAAACAAGGCTGCCAGATATGAGCTAGACAGGCCAGCCTCACCTGAGCCAAAAGGCCACGTCAGCGAGATGTTGGCCCTACAAGACAGAACCTAAGTTTCCAAATTCAAAGCCTGTCCAGTTTAAGGAAGTGTTATTTGCCCCACGTACTATGTCTGCAGTTTGGAAGGATAACACTGGGTGAAAAATGTCACCTGCTTTTACACTTTAAGAATATTTTTATTAGCAGCATAAATATGATAGTGTTCTCTGGGTTGGCCAAATATAAGCAAGTTTAATATATAGCTTCTAAGAACAAAAACCGTGTAGACTAACCGTAAGTGCTTTTTCTTAAGCTGAATGACTTGCCTACTGGTGTGGGTATTTTCCCGCAGTCAGCTCCACTCCCTTTTCAGATTCAGAAGTATCCTTGACTATGTTGTGCCACATTTGGGCTGATCCCATTTTGTTTTTAAAGCCCACCCTTAATCTGGCTTTCCCAAGGAAGGCTCCTCAGTCCTGCCGGGGAGCCTGGAAGGAGGCAGCCATCTGAAGCAAGGAGCCTCTCCACACTTGCAGGTAAATAGGTAGGTAGCTGACCACCTCATCTGTTCATTCCAACAACAGTGTGGGTAGGTCAGGTGCTGTGAGAGTAAAAAAGGGAAAAAAGAGGTTCCTTGCTTCCTGAGATTTATAGTTTCCTGAAAGAAACAAGTATTCATATAAACAAGAAATAAGATAGACTATGGTAAACTGTCAAATGAGAAAGCAAATCCAAATGTTCTAGGGGAGGTGAGTTCTAACAGAGGTCCCAGGTTGCAGAAGTGTGGACAGGGAAGAGGGACCGGAATTAAGGACGTCTTTATGGAAAGAGTCTCTACAAGTGTGCATCTCAAAGGATGACTGGGACTCTGTAACACAGAGATAGGACAAGGCCATTCCCAGCCAAAAATTCAGGAGCTAAAGGTGATTGCCAGAAAGCACAGACCATGTTCAAGAAACAGCACCATCTGATCTGAATGGAGCTGGGGCCCCAGGAAGGGGTCAGGGAGGGGCCTGGTTGCTTGAAGTGGTTACCACTGGGGAAGCATGAAGACTTTTAAGGAGGAGAATGCTGCAGTCACACTGGTAGGAGTGGAAGAGCTGGAATGGAAGGGAAGAGGCTGAAGGCAGGATCAGTTTGGAGGCTGCT
Organism: Myrmecophaga tridactyla; assembly: GCA_004026745.1. NCBI lineage: Eukaryota > Metazoa > Chordata > Mammalia > Pilosa > Myrmecophagidae > Myrmecophaga > Myrmecophaga tridactyla. Next base: position 2,510 of record PVIY010040859.1, on the reverse strand, counting down.
GAAAGAGCTCAGGTGAAAATATCAAGAGGCTGAATTAGGGCTGGAACGGGAATTAAAATGACAGTTCTTCAGTCCTTCACAATGGAGATGAGTTTTACTACTTAGGCTAATGTAGGTCTTATCTTAACTGGAATTATAAGATACTTTAAATGTGAACATCTAGAGGTCCCTGTCAGTCAAACAGTAGACAACTGCTGTCTCAGCAGGCCCTGAAATGACCTGTGCTTGGTAAATGTGTCCAAAGGTTCTGAGCCAGAAAAACAGAATAGAGGTCAGAGGGTCTCATGCTGAGTAGATGTTTGAGAGGGGACAAAGGTAACTGCAGAGGTTCTTGTGAGCATCATGAGAAAGGACGGGGCGTTTGTTAAACAAACCTGAGTACCAAGAGAAGTTGGAGGACTGGGAAAGCCCCTTGGCTGGGACGTTCCCCATCTCAGACATGCCGTGACAGGCGACGGGCTCAGGCCTGCAGCACGCAGGGGAGGCAGCGGCATGGTGCCTGTGACTACCTCAGAGGTGCCTGCGCCCACCTGACCCGACTAAATGGAACCCCCAAAAGCCCACCTTGCTTCTCCACAGGGTCTGAGGCCACTATGAACTTGTCACACCCATCAGAAACAAATTTTGGAACTGGGTGAGAATTAAAAAAAAAAAAATAGGAAGAATAAAATGAAAAGTTACTTCTCAAGGTCAAAGCAAATCAGGTACTCTGCTAGAAAGGAAACCTAAGGCCCTACCAAACACAGTCCTATGAATCAAAACCGGCGGCCCCACCTGCCCCCTGTGGGAAGTGCGTCTTTCTCTCTCTCCGTGAGTTCTCAAGGTGGAATTCATGATGCTCTTATTCAGTGGTGTCCAATCTCTAAGACTCTGCCCCTGATGCCGGACAGAATTTTCACAAGGCATGCTTGAACCCACATGCAGATTAAATATTGCCAGTGCTACGAATATTTAATAACCTATACTACTCCCTTAAACTTGTTTTATATTACTGCTGTTCAAATACAGCCCCTCTTTAGTGTTTAATACAATACCAATTCACTTGAAAGCATTACTGAATTCAGAGTAACTCTAACATACAACAGATCCCAGAAATTCAACTTCTACTATGTGGGGTTTTAGGAAATTTGATTATTTTTGAAAAGGGGGCTGCATACCCAGGAAGGTGGGGCAGCATCCCTGGAATTCTCTCTGGAGGCCTCTGTGTCTGAGAACAAGAATGTTCCCGAGGGGAGGACACCCCGCATTCAGGCTTGGGCAGAAATAGAGTCCAAAGGGAGACACCAGCCGCCCCCACGGGGCTCTCAGTTTTGGTAAATGGCACGCCCACCCTCATCTCACCGCCCCTGAGCTCACCACCCAAGAACCGCCAGTCTTCCTAACGCCCAGCCCCCACCCATCCCCCTTGCCAGCCCCTCCTCCTGGGCTCCAAGACAGTCTCCCAAGGAGTCGCTCTGCCCCCAGTGCCACAGCGTCACGTCGTTCACGAAGCTGTGTTGTAGATTATGTCACTTCCTTGCTGAAAAAACCCTTACATGGTTTCCCACAACCCTCCGAATAAAATCCAAACTCCTCAAGTTAAAATGAAGAGTTCAGCATGGTCCAGCGCCTGCCTGCTCCAGGGCCAGTAGTCTCAGTTTCTGCTGCCTCCAGCCTTGTCGCCTACAAACCAGCTCAGCTCAGCTGTGCCCAGCTCCACAATGAGCTAGATCCAGGCTGCTTCCTTTGCTAGAAGGTCCTACTTTCCCTTGTCTCCCTGGGACATAGCTACCCATGCCTCAAGTCCATGTGCACCAAAGACAGCTGAGCTGACACTGATGCAGGGGGGTTGTGGCTGCGTCCTGTGCTTTCTGCTCTGAGTTAAGTACGTCCCAGGGAGCAAATGAGAACATGGTATATGAAAGGGCGCTTAGCCTGAAAATCACTGTTACAACATTATGATACTATAATTACCATCAATTTGAACTCCACAGAAATGTTAAAGGATCCACAAGGGTGCTACGTCCTGGGTTGCACACCTACCCGAATCTCTTGCCCACAACCCAGTACTACATTTCCTGCTGCCCAAATGAATCTTCTCAGTGGAGGGCAAAGAACAAGGATCTCAGAACAGACCTGATTTTGAGTTCAGGCTCTACCACTTCAGAACTGTGTGGCCTTGTGTAAGGGCTCAACCTTGCTGAACTTCCATTTCCTCCCCTGTAAAATGACAGTCGCCCACCTCACGGCACTGCTGGGGAGATGTGCCGCTAAGAGGCCCCCTGCGGGTCAGCAGTGGTCAGGCCCTTCTCCGGAGGCCAGCTTTCCTCATCTGTGCCGGTCCCTGAGAGCTGTCACAACCTCTGCCCCCACTCCACTTCCCTTTTCCTTCTGCTCCCTTCCCTTCCCAGTCTTCTGAATCCTCCAGACCAGACGCCTCCTGGTGAGTGTCCTTTGTCTGCTCCTTCCAACCCCACTAGCAACTATCACGCAGCATCCTACATGTGATGAAGCGGTTAAGAACATGGGCC
>PVIY010040858.1:0-22044 GCA_004026745.1 Myrmecophaga tridactyla | reverse complement strand
TGATAGCCTCAGTTATAGCTCCCTCTTCTCCATCCAATCTTGCTTGGAGTTACCTTATCGAGGAGGCTGTGCTTGATCACCTTTCCTTCCTTACCGATGTTCCTTTTCTCTATTAAAATTTTCGTCATTGACATACCATTTTTATATTATTCATCTTTGTTGCTCCCACTAGAATGGTGGGGAGTCTTGTCTGTTTTGTTTAATCCTAGTTCTCAATGCCTAGAATAGCACCTGGAAAATAATGACTGTTCAAAATATAATGTTTGAGTAAATGGATGAATGATTGAGTAATGTTAAATGAAGAAGCCACTGGAGATAAAACAGTCAGCAAGAGACCGATGGAGTGGAGATGGTGGGTAGGAGCTCTGAGGTAGTGCCAGCAGCAGAAGCCATGGATGGGGGGAGCAGAGAGGAAGACAGAGGGAGAGAAGCTGGATGTGGCAGAGGATGTGGACAGGAGCAGCTGCCTCTCTGCAGGAAGGAGTTCCCAGCGCCCAGCCTCCAGGCCGGGCAGGGTGATTCCTAGAGATACTAGGGTGTCACAAAGGCTGATGTTAGAACACAAGAGCTGTGTTGTGCTTTGAGCAGCATATCAGATTCTGTTACTTCCCAGATTTCTTCGTCTCTCTTTTACTTTCTTTTATATGCCGTATATGATAGTACAAAAGATGCACTAGTTTACCCCCAAAAGAATTGCATTAGAAAATGAGCCTGCATCCTATGTCTGTGTGATGTTAAATATCGAAGGCATAAACTAATGGCTCATCCCATTGTCTACTTAATACCATGCATAACTCACATCAGAATAATTTCTTAAATTATTTAATTATCTTTTAAATTTACTATATACTTATGCACAGTCTAAATGTAAAATGCACCTAGAAAAATAAAGGAAATGTTAGTAGAAAATCTAGTCCAGAAATCCACCGTTTGCAGAATGCACTACAGGACAGCAGCTAGCATATCACCTCCTAGTGGTGAAGTGAAGTACCGTAAAACAACTAAACAACATAAGAGAATGAGGTTTCAGATCATGTTGCTGCTTTTTCTTTTCTTTTTAAAAGAGGAAGAGCAAGCCACTTGCTAGGAGCAAGAATTGGGATCCTTCCCTGCATGCTTTAACTTTAATTTTTTAAATGTGATAAGCCATGGCTCAAAATCAGTGGTGGCATTGCTCCAATGTGCTACATTAATGATTTAATAAAGTAATTAGTGACAAAGTTGCTAAGTGGCATTTTGGACACTCTGAACTGAGGTAGCCATATGGATTCTAGAAATTAAGAATTGAAGCAAGAAGCTGCTAGATATAACAACAACCCGAACAAAATCAAATAAAAAATCTGCACATTGGCCACGACCCGAACATTTTACAGACTTGAATATTAGATAAAAGAAAGAAAATGGATTTAGTTGACATTGAAACGAAAATTTATCAGCAACGATTGGTAGCAATATCCAGACAGATCAACTCTCTTGTTACTACAGATTAATAAAGAGAATTGAGTTATGTTTAGCACAAAATAAACCAGCTACATATGAAGTTATAATCATCAACTTTAACAACAAAAAAATTACGATGCTAAAAACAAAGCTAATTTTCACCTTCATAGTAATTATTTTTGAAATCCTTTTGTTATTTATTGTATGTCCCCAAAAGAAAAAAAGAAGTGAACTCTAACGGACAATCTGTGATGGTTAAAACTTTGAGACATAAGGAACATATTACACAGTTGTATTGACATGCCAGGCCAATTTCATAAAAGGCCATCATTTCTAATTATAAGAAGAAATATTGTGCCAAAAGAAAGGATCTCAAATGAAATTTATGTTCGTGTCCATTCAAAATTGTGATGAATGAGGATGGAAGGCAATTGGTTAATAGACAAAGTGAGATCCGGGCAGCCTGTGAAGCTTTTAAAAGTCTCTGATTTTATAAGTCTGTGTCAAGTGCTTGAAGTGTACATTTGTTTAGCTGTAATTCTGGACAGGGTAAGGCCAGTTGGGAGCTTTACATGTAGCTCTCTATGTGAGACTTAAAGGGTCCATGGAGACACAGTGGGACAGGTGGGCGCAGCTCCTGCCTTTGAAGTGCCCTGAGAGGACGCATGATGTGTTCCCTCTTTGACTAGCGCATGAGTGAGCTAAAACTTCAAGGGATGCTCAATATCAAGAGGCAGTGGTGAAATCACTAAAAATATGGAATTAACGGTGCCCGATGCTGTGGAGAATGATTTATCCTTTGAAGAAAGTGATGCTTCCGTACCCAGCGTAGAGAAGCCAGCGACGAGAAAAGAGAATCATTTGGCTTCAAGCAGCAGGAATGGGTTCTGAGAATGATGGTTTCCATGATTTTAAAGAGGGGGGCTTTTCAGGCTTGAAGCTGACAATGAAACTTTTATGGTATTTTTATATATATTTTTTACATTTACTCTGCTTGTTACATATGTAGCAATGCAAGTTATTGATATACCAGTTTCTACTGGCATACATTAACTTTTATTCCATTTACCCTGTTTGTATTAATGTTAGGGCTGTAGTCATGAGGAAGCATTCCAAAATTTTTATTCCTATATATTATTTATATCTTTCAAAACATTTTGTTTACATATACTGTAACTACCTAATTTGGAATTCATCTAAAGTTTTCCTTTGTTGCTTATTTGCCTATCATGTTTGCTTTTAGAAATCATTCAAAATTATAATGTGCCTGTTTTCTTTTAGTAACTTTTAGCAGTTACTAAAATACAATAATGTTATTTATTGTCTTGTTCTGCCCATGTATAGTGTGAGACTTAATTTTCCAGCAAATATACTGTGTTTTGTTACCTGGTATATGCTGTTATTAGTTGTTACACTTTTTCTTTAGTTTTATGATTTTACAGTTTTAAATTTTAGAGTTAATAGATTATACTACATATGCATAACTTTAAAATCACTTTCAATGCAAGTTAAATAAAGGAATTCTTGTAAAAATATCCGCACATATTATGTGGAACTGAACATATATGTTTACAGCAGGTAATTTATAGCCCTGGTAATCTAAGTGTCTTTTCCCTGCAACCTGAATTGTCTAACACTGACTTTGATTCACGTTAGTATAGTTGGTTTGACAATTAAGAGATTGGTAGTAGGGAATTTGTGACATTATAGCTATTTTCTATTACAGCTGCTGTAGAAAATAAAAATATTAATTTAGTGGCAAACATTACTTTGCAATTTCTGAATTCTTTCTTCTTTTTTCTAGGACAGAAATACTCAGTTTACTAACAAAATTAGTAACAAAATAATACACACAGCTGATTTCAGATTTTCTAAGTTTTTAAAGATTTCTCAGAAAATCTTAAATGTCTTGTTTTAATATTTTGTTTTTAATGTCTTTTGCTGCTTTTCATATTGGAAAAAATTTAAAATACAAAGACAGAAAATAATATAACAAAAACTCAGATGCTCCCCATTCAAGGCTAACAAATGCTAACATATTAAAACATTTGCTTGCAATCATTCTTTACATAAAATAAATAAGTCATTATACGTGAAGTCAAAGTCTCTTTTGTATCCCTTCCCTACTAATTTTTTGTAATTGGGGAAAAAGAAAACCCCATCGTTTGCTTTTACAGCTCCTAAATGGAGCCTTTGAAGGCACTGCAGAATTGTGGTTATGCCAAAAAGGAGTGGTTCATGTCTCCACTTTAATTTGGCAGGAGAAACAAACATTTGGGAGAGTGTGGGGCTAGGACCATCTAAAACCCTGAGATGCCTCAACTTTGATTGAGGTAATTTGGATTCAGACCATTTTGCCTCTCACCTTAGAATTTATTCGTGAATGTCTAGCAGTCCCATGTGAGCTTTGTGCTTGAAATGCAGTTATCAGAATCACGGGACATTGGAATTTTCAAGTCCTATTGCAAACCCCCTTCATTTGGCAGGGGAAGAAACTGAGGTCCGGACAGTAGCAGAAATGTTTTAAAGACGCAGCTTATTCGTGGGTATGCTACGCCCGAAACCAAATAGTCTCTCTCGGTTTTTCCATTGCCCCGTTTTCTTCCATCTCTCTCTCTCAGTTCAGTTGTTTTCCAGTTGGTTTGAGCTAGAACCAGCAATTTTAATATTCAGGATGTCTCAAGATTGTGTTCATCAACCAGGTTTAGAATGGAAGTAAATCTGAAAAAAACAAACAAAGCCGTATTCTGTCTGCTGCCTAGTAGAACCTGAGTTCTGAAAGGAGAAGTTGTATCAACAGCAGAAAAAAGTTCTTGGGTATGAAATATCTTTTTCCAGACAAGTGTTGTGTGAGTCAATGGTTAACAGAGCAAAACTTCCTGGATTTCATGTACTTCCTTCAAAATGTCTTGGGGATGAAAACAGTTATTTGTATGGAAATTGGCTGAATACCCAATGATGGGAAACAGTTTTTGCTGTTTGCTAACTCTAGAATATCCCTGTGCCCATGGAGGGATTTGCAATGCAGGCCTTCTAAGAGATCTGATGTGTGTTCTCTTGCATTTTCATCAACTCCCCTTATCTTCTCTTACTCTTCACTGGTAGGAGACCAGGTGCGTTGTCCGGCTCTCAGGAAGCCATTCCCATGCGTTTTCTCTAATCTGCATGGTAGTCAGCAAATGTATATGATTTAGCAGATTAGGTAAGCATTTCATACAGAAAAGCCTGAAGAGAGACTTTAACATTGAAAATGACTCTTACTCAACGACAACAGGTTGTATAGTCGTGCATATTTTATACCCTCTGGAATTTTGCTCTCTGTGCTATAGATTTGAAAATATTTTGTGCCAATGGTCAATTTGGATGACTCCTTTCAGTTTTACCATTTGCTAGTATAATATAATTACAATCAAAGGGTTCAGGGTAAGACTGAACTGCCACAGTGCGGCACAACCTTGAGCTTATTACATAATTTGCCTGGGTTTCAGTTTCCTTATCAGTAAAATGGGGACAATGACATCTTGATTATTGTGGAAATAAGGGTTAATATATTAAAAACCTTGAGCAAAGAGGCTGGTCAAAACTTCTTGTTAATACATGGTATATGTTATTATTATGTATATAGTATATAAAGTAGGCATGGAAAGAGGTGGGAATCCACGTTTATGCTATAAATGCCCAGATCCAGAAAGCCCTGGCTGGCCTCAATTCTCTATAAAATTGTATTATTTTCCCCTTACTCTCCATTTTCTGCTCAACATTCCTATAGAACTGGCCATACAAATGGAATCTGTTTTCCTTCAGGTTTTGCTTGAGAATTACACCATTGCCAAATATATTATCATGCTGATATTATCTTCCAATGGCTTGCCATTTTATGTGTCTTAAAGGTGGATGGACCACCTTGTTTTAACTGCAAAAGCCCAGATCATTGCAGTTTCATACAGCAGATTACTTGCAGTCAGAAAGGCTAAGGTCATAATGGAAATCAATCATAGCCTCACTTAGAACAACCAGAAATACTGTAGTATTTGAAATAATATTGGTTTAACCAACGGGCATTCTTTGGAAATCAGGCAAAACCTTAGAACTCTTGACAGAGGGTTAGTGATAGTATCACCAAAAGCCTATGATTTTCCTCATCTAGGGAAGGAAGCGCCCCACAATATTTTGTATTTTTGGCTAGAAAAACATATTACAAGAAAATCTGTCGGTTTTCATTCATTCCAGCAAATTTATCTCTTTATTCTTCAATTAAAAAATAAAATCACAGTAACCATCCCAAATAATGACAATTGCCAAATTATTCATACTTGGCTTTGGGATTTTTTTTTTTTGGCATGGACAGGCACCAGGAATTGAACCCAGGTCTCTGGCCTGGCAGGTGAGAATTCTGCCACTGAGCCACCGTTTGCATCACCCTAGGATTTGTTTTTGTACTTGCTTTTTAATAAGTACCTGAAGTTCTGTTTCAAACTTCACTTCTTACCAAATAAAGAAAGTCTGCTCTAAAGCGAGGAGAGAACAGAAGCTAAGATGCTGTTCAACTAGCCTTCTCTGTTTCAATCCAAACTCTCCTGGGCTCCTCAGCCAACATTGAAAATAGACAACTTTTTTCAGACTGAAGCTAATGGAGCAGAAGAGCCTGATCTCACTGTCTTCTCTTTCAAACATCCCTACCTCTCTACTTCAGAGGGAAGAAGGAAGAATAGATTGCGCGACGTAAACAAATGACTAATGTAACCTGAGATGATGGTGTTAATAACAACTCAAAAGCAAGACTCGCTGCAGGTATTTCATGATATACAAAGTACATGTGTCAAAAAGCAGCTGGATATTGGAAACATATATTTCATTTTCTGACCGCTACATCAGTCATCTGAATATCCTATGGGGGTACTTTCATACTTTATGAGGCTTTAACAAGCTTGAACATGTGGATCATAAACAATAACTCTTTGACATTCAATTTCAACTCAGTTTTTAAAACAGCATTAAATGGAAGTAATGCAATTTCTTTCTCACCTCAGTTTTTTTTTCCTTTGCCTCTTGTTTGTAAGTTTCATCACCTAAAAACGGGCTATTCTTAGATTAGAGAATCTAGGAATAAACATACAATTAGAAAGATTTTATGGGTAACATTTACTAACATGTTTAGCTTATTATTCGTGCCCCGATATTCATTCAAATCCCTCCACTTTTTATAGAAATAATTCATTCAACAGTTTTCACTTTTGGAGTATCTCAGTACCCTAGAAACTGATCACGTGCTGCTTAGAAAGAGTTTTTTTCTTTTAGCAATGTTAATTATAGATCATTTTGACACTTTTCGTGGAGGGTAAATGGATTAATTGCGTCAGTTTTCTCATATATATATATATGATTCACTGTCATTTTTGTGTTAAAAATCAACCTAGGTTTGCGAAGAGCACCCATAATCTGGAATGTGTAACAAAGACATGTTCTAGGTTTAATTGCCTCCCGACTGCGCCTTTTCAGATTTAGCAGTGTATTTGGTGAAATGCTCCTCAACGCTGGAGGTTGCTGCCGGTTGCTTGTGGTGGAGACTTCATTTCTGTGAAACCGGGTGCGCTGTGTTGAACGTGGGGATTGAGAGCCAGGCGGGGACAGACGTCTCCAGCGCTGCAGCACCCCCGAGGGACCTGTGCGTCTGGGAGCAGCGTGCAGGATTTTTTAAACACCGATGATTAAACTGCCTGAAGGACCCGATCGTGACGTGAACAGCAAGTCCACCGCACTGACACGCCGGACCGAAACGGTTTCCTTCTCAAATGTCCCTTCTTATCTTCCCTCCCATATTTATTTGTGAGTGGGGAAAGCGTAGAAGAGAAGCCTCCTTTTCTTTTTCTATCTTGGTCCCTTCCTAATGAACCTATTGTAGGGCCCCAAACCTCCGGAACTAAAGACAGTAAAGAGTAGAGAGAAGGAAACTTTGAGGCTACAGTTTTTCATTTTGTCAGGAAATTTAAAACTAGGTTTCTTTTAGATAAAATTATAATGGCATGTAGACGTTTTTATCCATCTGAGAATAAGATAAACCTAAAATGCTCATGGGAGGTATTCACGAAACATCAAGGTCATGCATTTCGTCCACGCACTACAACATGCGTTGAATTTCGTGTTGTATAAAATAAGAGTTTGGGTCCTGAGAACCCAGTTGACAACCTCCCCGGCTACCCCTGAGGACGCTGCCTGTCACCCCCATTTCCATGATTCCCAAGATGGATTCCTGTCCAAGACAGAGCAGCAGGGAACCCATCAGTCTGACAATAAATGGAAGCTACAGCCATAAAACCCCAGCCCAGAAACAAGAGATTCTCGTGCGTCTGGCTGTGCCTCATTACCTTGTCAGTGTCAGGATGTGGCCCCAGCTTTCCTGCTGCAATGAAATTATATTGGGGCTGTTGCTTGGCCAGAGAGGGCTGAGCAGCACGCTGCAGCCAGCTGTCCCCGGCCCAAATTTGCGCCCTTTCAACTTGCCTTACCCAGAGACTCTGCCCTTCAGACTTCCCACACCGTCTTGGCCTCGAGAAAAGCGCCCGGAGACTGCTCTTAAGTTGGGTGCTTTCGTCGCCAGCAGTTTCTGTCTTCTCCCCAGCGTCCTGAGATAGCGTTTCAGCTGAAACGTGTTCCACCACATTGCAATGGGCGCAGTTTAACAGCCCAAACTCATCTCTCCCAGGGCCCGAATTAACCGATTAGTATCAAAGAGAGCTGGGGTCGTAAACAGCCACTGGCTACTTTCCAAGATAAGACGGCGCCATCCATTCTCCTTAGCCTTCTTAGGGCTAGAGATAGTCCTGCCGGCATCTTCAGGCAAAGAGGGGGGCTCATTTTCTAATTTTCCTTCTTTCCTTTTGATGGCAAAGATGGGTGGGCTGGAGCTCACACATTGTAAAATAATAATAATAATAATAAAAATACTTAGATGGTTTTGCCAAGTTTTTAGTGTCTCTTTGACGTTCTGACAAAGTAAAAGCCAAGAATTCAATATGGCAGAGACATAGGTTTACCTACAATTAAGGAAATCTTTGTAAGAGTCAGACACACACACACAATGAGGGAAGCTAAAATTCTTTATAGATTTGAACCATATAGGAAATTAAGGTGATTTTTTAAAAGAAGTGGTACCTTGGATAATTCTTGTAGGCAATAATATGTAATAAAGAAGGGGAAGGAAAGCTACTATGCATCATCTTCCGTATTAAAATGTATAAATTGTAGCATTCTAAAGAGTTGCCTACAACAGTGAATATTGAAAAATACTTTAAATGAGGCAATAATAATCAATGTGAATATGCTTTTGCCCCACCCCGATTTTTCTTTTATTTCAGAATCTCTGCTGCTAATACTTAAGATGAAATATTCACTTTCCTAGGGCCAGATGAAGACTGACGTCTCTATCTTCTAATTTTTAGAAGTTTCCGCCGATGATGAGATCTGTATTTTTAAAGCCCTGTTATGTGCTTCCTGATTCTGATTATGCTTTGTTAACCTCAGAAAACAAAGTTTATCTAATTACAGATGTAATGAAAATTTCCTTTCTTCATTATGATTTGAATATATAAAATAGCTGTATTTTCCAAAGGACATATTTTATTCTCCATAATTTTATTCATACATTTTTTTCTTTAACATTTTATCAGAAACTTAAAGCAAGTACAGTAACCCAATTTGCATTCTTTAACTCAAAGTTTATTTATTTACACATAACCTGATTTAAAAAAATTCCTTGCCCAAAGTGGTGCATGGATATGTTTTAAGATCTCCATAAAATAGAATTAAGTAGTTCCCGTAAACTTACCCAGTACATACAAATAATTGTAAAATAATTAAAAGTCTAATAAAATATACCCACTCATCTCCCCTAAATGATTTTTGGATGTTATTTCCTCTTTTTACGTCTTCTATTTTTTTTAAACCAGGAGAGAAATTCATATGTTTATTAAAATTAAATGAAATACCAACGGAGTCTTTTAAGCATAGATATTTGAAGTACTGGTTTAGAAATATGGAGTTTCATAAACAAATCAGAAATAATTCTAATGTGTATGCAGCCAGAGCTCTGAGTACGTCAAGACCAGAGAAAGTTGTGCATGAATTTATTTTCTTTCACTGTCTCCTTTATTTTAAATTCATAAAAAGGAAATTTAAGATTAGGAAAAATATTCAGGAAAGCATTAAAATTTCAATTATAAAGCCATTTTATTTCCTGTAAATTGAGAAATACTCAAAGAGCAATGGCAGCATTCAATAACTGTATGAAAAATAATTTTCACAAAACTTTGTTATAGCATTAATGTGGGAAGTTGATGAAGATTTCAAACATTCTAAAATATACCATATAAGCCTTAGAGGAATTTAAATGCGATTCCACATGTTTTGTATTTTTCCATTATTATTAGTAGTTGTCACACATCGTTTTAGTATGATCTTTATTCCTTGTGTATTTTATGATTTTAAAAAGTGGTGAAAAGACTTTCAGGTTTTATGTTTTTGTTAGGATTGAAATGAAATGCTTTAGGATTAAATTTTTTTCCTGGTGAAAAAAATGAAAAACATTTAAGAAACAACAATTTTGGATAGGATTTCCATAAATGCTTTAGGACTAACTTGAGGATTTATAATTTCTGGAAAAGAATAGTATGCTTAGACTCAGCAACCAGATTTAAATTACACATTATATCAATTAATAGTCATGTGCTGTGTGCATTATTTTAAGATGTAAGGCAGGAAAAAAATTCCAAGTGACTTGTTGAAACTCATTTTTACATTCAGCCAGCAGGGGTCACAAAAGAATACGCAATGACTACTGGACAGTCTGCTTTCTTTTCAGGGAGAGCTCCAGTCTGGCAAAACATTCAGCCCTCTCCTGATGATGAAAGTGAAACCACTTTTTCAAAACTGAGGAAAATGAAGTCCGAACACACTTTTGGAAAGTCACCTAGGTTACTGAAGAAGATTAGAGAACTGAAGAAATGGTTTTGAATATGAACTTGAAAATTCTTTTTTTTAATTTGCTAGGTTTTTAATGGCTTTAACCAGTTACAAAGGATCACGTATTATATGATTCCATCCATATGAAATGTTCAAAGTATGCAAATTGATAGAGACAAGAATAGATTAGTCACTGCCCTGGGTTGAGGGAGGGTGATGGTGAAGGGGAGTGGGTTTCTTTTGGGGTGATGAACATGTTCTAAAATTGATTGTGGTGATGGATGCATAACCCTGCAAACATACTAAACACCACTGAATTGTATACCGTAATGGGTTAACGGTATGGTGCGTGAATTATATCACAACAAAGTTGTTAAAAATGGCTTTAAATCTATGGCACTTGAGTTATCTGAATGTGGAAATCTGCAGGTTTATTTCCTAATGAGTATTAATGGGTTTTTGGATAGTCCATTTCAGTATCTCTTAGTGACTTAAATTTCTGTCAGTGATTACACTTCGAACACATGTAGATTTATTTTTATTAATTCAGGTGAACCCAAAATAGTTCAACAGGTTACAGAAACCTGGGACAGATCAAAAGAGCTTGAGGCTCGGCCTGGAAATACTTCCTGGCAAAGGGGAGGGTCCCTGGCTTTGTGGAGCTACAGAATTGCAGCCCAGCTCTGAGCTGGCTTGCTGCGAGGATTAGGTAGTTTCTTCACTATTTCAGATTCATATTTCCTATTTGTAAAGGGAGGAGGCAGAGCTTTGCCTTGAAGGTAACTTGTTAGCTCTAAAAATTTGATTGAATCTTCTCAGGTCCATTTGCTTATTTTGTGGCTTACTGGAAACTTAGGATCCCATCAATTCATTTTCAGCAATGTTTAAGCAGCACTTCCACCTTATTTGTGTGAGGATGGAGAAATGATTTTATTGTCTAACATTTGCTAGACCTGCTCTGGAAGCAGATGGTCGAACCTCTTGCTAAATTACTTGGATTTGGAAGTCTGAATAAAACGTTATAATTTAATGTTTCAATAACTTTATTTTTATTAAAAATATCTAATTAAATATATAAGAATTTCTAAACTTGGAAGGCTATGTGTAATAAATGATATAGCAGGCAGTCAGAAGCATATATATTTCAGAAATATACAGTCTAACTATGCCTCTTGACTTTTTAACTTAGCATTCTTCAATTTAGAAAAGTGATGTTACGTATTTTTCAGACATAGAAACATTTTCAGAAAAATGTGTTTTGGATCACAGAAAGAAAAGCTCCAAATTGATTAACCTTATGCTCTTTTACTGCTCTTTCTATGAAGACTAACTTTTGTGGTTTACTCTTTAATTCTCTCACTTCAATGGCTCTTTTGACAGCCAATATTTGTAATATACTAGCTTATTTGTTTTTTTTCTCTCTTCAAGATAAATACTTCTCAAGACAACAACAAAACAGAAGGGCCTCTCAATGGTTGCTCTAAATGCTCTGTATTCACACAATAACATCTAGCTCTCAGGATACATCCAAGATATCCGGGTAAAGCAGGCGAAGTTTGCCTTAATTTTTATCTTGCTGGTTTTCACTCAGCTTCCCCAATTATTGACTCCTTCCATTCACTGTCTTATTGCCCACCAGCAGGCCTCAAATGCAGAAAGAATACTAACCCTCCCCCACGATCTCCCCTCCTCCCCCCAAAAAGAGAGCATCAAAGCATAAAAGTTGCAAAAGCTGTGAGAGGAAACAGCTTTGGCTGTGTGTTTACATATTTTGACTCACAGTCTGACAGTGGTGGCCATGTCTGCTCATCTCTGTTAGGATTTATTTCTTTGATTTTAAATATTTCAACTGTTTGAATGTACGGACATCTCCTGTTTATAGGCAGAATCTTGGAATCATAGAACTAGCAAAATCTAATGCCCACCCCATAGGACAGGTGCTTTGTCAAACATTCTACATTGAGGAGCTGGTCTGGCTTTTCCAGGAGCAAAATGACCACTCAGCTGCTTTTGAGTAGCGTACTGCATCCAGTTTTTCATAGCTTGCCCTCCCTCACAACACTGGGGTGTCTCCTCGTGGTCCCGGGTGACCCAGGTAAACTTTGGGGCACCCCGGCCCCTCCCCGTCTCCCCCCACCCCCAACAAAGAGTCTCACCATCTCAGGTAGGCTGTGTACCTTTGGGCTCGACACGACTGCTGTGGACGGGAGGGGCAGGTCACCCCGGACCCTCGCTTCTTTTGCAGGCACCCTACTGTGTTCATTTGAGCAGGCATCTTCCAGACATAAAGCGCTCTTCTCTGTGGACTGTTACAGAGAACCTCCCCTGGAGATGGGAATTCCAAGTTATGCTAGACCAGAAGGCATCGTCTCAAGAGGCATGGGGAACAGAGGTTTTAACACAAAGCGCGAGACATAGCAGGCTCCTTTCTTCACTAGGTAATAAGGCCAACCCTGCTGGCATGTTAAATATAGTCCTTTACTTTAGGACACAAGCACACATGCATTAAGTACTTGCTGCATGCAATTCTGGTATGTTTTTATAAGGACCAATTAATTTAAGAAATTTCTTTTTCATAATCAAAGAGCCCTCGCATGGTTAAAAGTTAAGTGATGCTTTTTGAGTTAAAATCCAAGAATTTCTTACATTTGAGCTCTTTCCTCCGGTTGCTTATAATTGCTGCACAAAAGAGACTTGGAATTATATAGCCATGATGCAGTGATGACAAAATAAAATTTCCAAGCTGCATATGATTTTTTAGGTAGATATTTATGTACCTAAAGCAGTCATCTTTCCCCTTCCTTTTCTGCCTTCCAGATTTTGGGAAGTGGATGGAACCAAAATTATAGAATGAATGAATTGATAATTGAATAAATGAATGAACATGTATAAGGTACACGTGCATAGACAGACGTGCATATAGAGATACAACATACATGTACAGACACTACATATATGCAAAGACATGTGCATGTACAAACATGAGCATATACAGACACATGCACAGATGCTACATGCATATACAGAGATCCACATGCAGACATTACATGCATATACAGACACGTGAATGTACAGCTACATATGCATTGTACTGATACTACATGCAACTGCATGCATGTACACACATGTACCTGCATATGCTTATACAGACACATGTAGACCTCCTCTCCTGCCTTCCGTGATACTCAGGCAGCACAAGCTATGGTGTTCCCTGCATCTTGAACCTGAAGCTGACACAGAGCTCAACATGTGAAACCAAATGTTGAAAAATGATTTAAGAAAGACATGAAGGTGTAGTTCTTCATGTCAGCATTTGGACATTGAATTTATCTATTTGGGGTATCAGTTTTAGCATCTGGACATTGGAGCTTTAGTTTTCTCTTGGGGTACATTCACATGTCCTTCTTGGCAGAGACAGAATCTATGGTCAGAGAGAAGAAAACAAAAGATAACACTGACGTTTAAAAGAAGGATTAGCAGTACCATTCAGAAGTAGAGATAGTTTAATTTTGTAAATAACTTTTACATAAATATTGTAGTTTGCCTTAAAATGAATACTAATAATAGTCCATGTGATAGAATGACAACTATAGATTTTTCTCACAGGATAGCATGCAGTAAGTTTCTGCCACAAATCATAAGACAATCATAATTTTAAATCATATATAATTATTCTTAATGTTCCCCCACAGCTGTTTCAACAACTGTACTGTTGACAGTTTTCCATTTTATTTACCAGTTATACATGCCACAGTTTTCTACAATTTAACCCAACTTCAAAAATTATCTTCCACACAACTGAAGTTTTTGGAGACACCAGATGTCCAGTTTTGAAGCTTGCTTTCTAATATCTGAGCTATTACACTGCTCATTGGTTGTGAAAACTCTGAATGTCACTTGTGCATGCATCACAATCTAATGTAATTTGGACCAGCTCACTGGCTGTCAAAGATGACAGGGCATGAATTCAGGCGATTTACCTCTTAGGTGCCCTAATGTGACGCATTGGGGCAATGCTGAATGGTAAACTGATGCCCAGAGTTTTTAACTCAAATTTGCACAGACTTTCCCTTCCAGGAACCAAGCAACCATAGGGGAAAAAAGGGGGGGGGGTGGGTTCTCCTTCTAAAACTGTGATTCATTACAGAAAGTTTTCATCTTCCTAGTATAAAGTGTGATAGCTTTGTTTTTTTTTATAAAAAGAACTGGTTCTAATATCAAATCTTTTTTTTTTTGACCAGGACTTTAAAAAGCTTTCTTTAATTTAAAAAATATTAATGGTCTTTTTTAGTATTTTCTTGTAAAAGTAAGATGTCTGGCAATGCTTAGTTAAATTAAATGTGCATATGCTCTATTGCATAGCAATTCTACTCCCGCGCTTGTATACGAAAGACCTCTGCACACAGTTCACGTCTGAGGCCCTGGGCAGTTCTTTGGGAGGCAGAGGTAGTGGCAGTCTGGATGACCGACCATCTCTGGGAGAGTGGGTTGGTCAAGGGTATTGAGACATGCAGGAAGCAATTGGAATATAGAATATGGATAATATTAAAGCATAGTGCTGAGTTTAAAAAGTGGGGAGCAGATGAAATGCGTAATGCATTTATATAAATTAAAAATACAACAGTACAAAACACACACAGGGCAGAGCTGTATGAGCTACATAATATTTATAATGACACATATTAAACACATTAGAATGGGTGCCTGCAAGGGGAGGGGAATAGGAGTGACAGATGGGGCTAAAAGGGAACAATTCATCAATATACACGTCCATAAAACGAGACACAAGACTCACATGGATCGGTGATAAAAATGTGCTATAAACTGAGGATGCTTACCTCTCTGAACTTTGGTTGAACAATTGCAGTCGGTACAAAAGGGCTAAGTGTATAACGTTCAATGTGAACATGTCTTGTTTTGTACCATGGCCCAATTCCAATTTCCAGAGTTGCAACTGTTAGCAGTTTGACACAGTTTGTTGTATATTGTTCCAGACTCATTTCTATGAATATACAAAGTCTAATTTTGTTTTTACAAAAATGGGATCATGCTACACCTACTGTTCTGCATTTTGTCTTTTTCACTTACACGTGGACATATACACATATATATAAATATAGTTATAAATATGTAATTGTTGTCTTTCCATGGCTACATATATACATCAGCTTCCTCCCCTACTCCTTCCTTTTTCTATTCCTTTTTTGGGTCCTGTTGATTGGCTTATGAGGTAATTGACCCAACTACACTTTCCACATTTCATATCTTCAACTTCCAATTTTTGTTAGTAACATTATTTTTACAATGTCAAGTTTTTTTTTTAAACAATTACCTTCAGTTCCATTGCAATAATAAATGTAGTTGCTTAGTCTTAGTTCCATACCTCAGTAGATTCAACGCATACTTCTGTTTTTTTCCTAGCACAGCTTTCTTCTGATCATCTTCTAGCTTTAAATGGTGGTCTGGACAAGGCTGAGTCAGCCTGAATATTCATCTTTGCATCTGACTTACTTCTGCCTGAATGATCATAGAATTCTTTCTTTTGCCTTGAAGATAAGGCTAACTTTCCCATTAAAAGACTTTTAGCCTTTGAGTGTTTTTTTTTTTTTACTTTATTCATTTTGTATCTTTTTCAGGTTGTATCTGGTATTTCTTGATATTTCCCACCACTTTCATTTCCTAATTCTTTTCCATTTTATTTTGTGCAATTTCTTTCAAGGCTATCCATGTCACTCTCTTTTAAGCAGTATGTACTCTACTTAATCTGGCTTTAATTTGTGTAATGACTTGGGAACTACTAGAATTAGAAACTGGCTATCAGAATCTGGGGTAAATCATGTTATGTGCCAGCAACTAGAGGAAAATTCTGGGAGCCATTATCAGAGGATGCTAATAAAATGGGACAGGAATGCCAACTACAAGAGATATGAAAATGCCAGTCCAAGTGAGAGAAGGCAAATCGGGTGGTGGGCATTGTCATGGTCAGGTTCATGTGTCAACTTGGCCAAGTGGTGGTACCTGTTTGTCTGGTTGGGCAAGTGCTGGCCTGTCTGTTGCAATGAGGACATTTCATAGAATTAGATCATGATCATGTCAGCTGCACCCACAGCTGATTCCCATTTGTAATCAGCCAAGGGGAGTGTCTTCTGCAATGAGTGATGCTTAATCTAATCACTGGAAGCCTTTCAAGGAGGATTCAGAAGAGACAGGCTCTTTTCCTGCTTCGGCTGGTGAGCCTCTCCTGTAGAGTTCATCCAGACCCTCCATCGGAGTCGTTGGCTTCAAAGCCTGCCCTGCGGATTTTGGACTCTACATTCCTGCAGTCACGTGAGACACCTTTATAAATTTCATATTTGTGAGTATTCCCTATTGATTCTGTTTCTCTAGAGAACCCTAACTAATACAGGCATTATTTACGGACTGAAACTGCCGGTTCCTCTATTTCTTTGGTCAAACTCTTCACTGTATGTAGCAGATGAAGAGTTTTGTGTGAAACCATAATTCATAACCATAATTCTTCATAACTATCCTAATTTGTCACTAGCAAGAAGAGTCATTTACTGTGTGCCCTAGTTGGCCATCTGCTAGGGAAAAAGGAGCGTGGCTTAGAGGATTGGAAACTCTTGAGCCAGGTCAATAAATTCTGTAGCAATTTATAGCTTAGAATGATTGAACAACCTTGAGTCCAACCCAACTCTAAGTTTATGTTTTCATTTTCACTATAAGACTGATTAACACTAAGTGTTTTGCTTACTTTGTTTTTGTAGGCATCCATGGTGCCACTCAGCGAGCACAGTTCAGGTTGATGCTACCAATATAGTGCAGGGTCTAAACCGGTGAGCAGTTAGATTCTCATTAGAGTGGGAGATGGCAAATACTGTTTGCCTGTTTTCTTATTTCTTCATTAGGAGAGCCCAAATTTTATATAGATGGCAATATGCCTGGCACTAAGAAATAATTTATGATCAGTCTATCCCGGCAATTCTGTTACTTTTTGCTAGTGATGGTGGGCATCGGCTCGGTTTTGCCACTGAGGTCTAAGGAAAGGTTGGCTAGGAGAAACAGTTTCCTCTTTGACAAAAGTTTGCAGAGGGGAAAGGACAATTGACCCCTTCTGTTTCTGCCTCCTTCAAATGCTCTCATTATACTTCTGGCTCTGCTATCACCTCTGTGTCAAATTTCTCTCTGGTTAAACCCTCATGGTTTCAAAAAGTTTCCAGCAACAACCAGGGCAACCAAGATTCCCTGTTCATATTAAGCAAATAAGAGGTACTGGTTTCTCTTCTTCAGGAGTTCCAAAGCAAACTTGTCCTTGCACTCATTGGCCAAAATGGAAATATAAGGATTGTTTTACTACAATTGGATTAGATTATCTGGAGTGGAAAGGATGTTGAGAAGACAACCCCATTGTCCATCCAACATAAGAACTGCCTAAGGTTTTTGGAAGGTGAAGGCTTGCTGAAGGAAAGGACTGGCTACATAAACATATTTTCTTTCTTTCCTAATCAGAGAGAGACTCAGGAGAGCAGGAGATTGAATTTTTTGATGATTTGTTTGCTTTTAGGGGAGTATAAAAGGATAAAAAAATTTTTCCAGAAGAAATTCTGACAAAATCAGAGTGCAACAAATTCTTCTCCACAGATTTTTGAGATATAAAAAATTTCATTTACATGTTTGAAAGTTATGCATTCTATGTCTTTTTCTTTGTAGTGGTTACCCATCTATTTATTTATTTGCATGGGCAGGCACTGGGAATTGAAACCGGGTCTCCAGCATGGCAGGTGAGAACTTTGCCTGCTGAGCCACCGTGGCCTGCTCTACCCATGCATTTTTAAGACTCTTCAATGTATATTTTTTTTAGCAAAGAAATACAAATCAGCTTACATTTTGCTAGAAAAATATACACAGAAAACTGTAAGTTAAAAATGTACTGAATGGCTGTCCTAAGCTACTAAATGCTCTTCAATACAATTTGTGGTGGTCTGACTTACCTGAGGATCCCTTTACCACCCCATACAACTGAAGGGGTAATACCTGTCACGGCAGGGAACCTGGGCCAGTACTAAACCTGTGTGCATTCTGTTGGTCCATGCTTGAGCCACACCAAGGTTAATATATTTGAATTACCATTCCTGTTCCCATTCAAACTGCCTTATTGCTTGTCACTAAGGAAGATATGAAGACGGCAGTTCTTTTAAAAGTTTTTGCTGGTGTGTAGAAATGTAATTGATTTTTGAATATCATTTTCAGATCCAGAAGCCTTGACATATTCTCTTATGCTATTTTGTTTTTCTATATACAATCTGCATGCAGTTACAGTAATGTTTCCTTTATCCAGTTTTTATGATGGTAGAATGTATTATTGCCTCACCAATATTTATTCCTCCCATCTCCTGCTGTGGGAAAAGTATACTTTCCTACTCAGTGGGAAGTGAATAGGCTGACAGTTACGCTGTTCAGGTAGAGATTTTAAACCTGCTTGCACTGCTGGGCTAAGGCTTTCATGTCCACTCTCATCATGTGATAACCACGTGTCCCTGAGACTGTGCCTTCTACAACCTGTGTCCTGGAAGAGAAGACATAGGAGCAGATATCTTGATCCCAATTTTCAGCCTGGGGTCAAGTCCAAGTTGACCTAACCAAAGGCAGCAGAACCACAGTCCTGTGAAAGATAATGTTGAGGTTTGCTAATGCTGACAGAATGCAATATTCCAAAAATGGATTGGCTTTTATAAAGAGCCAATTATAAATTATAATTCTAAGCCTGTGAAAATGTCCAAATTAAGGCACCAACAAGAGAATATTTTCACTCAAGAAAGACCGATTGAGTCTGGGGTGTCTCTGTCACATGGGAAGTCACATGGCATCTCCTCTCCATCTTTCTGGGCTTTTGGTTTCAAATGATTCTTTCAGCTCCTGTTTCCAGTGGCTTTCACTCTAAGCCTCTGTAGTTCCTCACTTAGGGCAGACTCCGGGTTTCATCTCTTAGCTTAGCATCTCCAAACGTCTGTGTCTTGGTTTCATCTGTTTGCTCTCTGTGTCAGCTCTGAGCTCTGTCTCATAAAGGGCCCCAGGAAAGGATTGAGACCCATCTTGAATGGGCGGAGTCACATCTCCGTGGAAACAACCTAATCAAGATGGCCCATCCAACAACAGGTCTGCCCCCACAAGATTTGATTAAAAGAATGTGACTTTTTTAGGGTACATATCTTCAAAGCAGCATAGAAAATAAAGTTTTTTGTTTTTGAAGCCACCTATGTTTGGAGTTATTTTTTTCCTACCACTTTTGTGACAAAAGCAGTCTAACACATATATATTTTTTTCTCTGATTTGGTGAACAGGGCAGGTCTACATTGATGAATGGAAGTGGTGATAGTGGGTGTCCTCACCTCATTTCAGTTTGCAAAGGAAAAGCTTCTCACATTTTATCATTGAGAAAAACGTTTGCTGTAGGTGTTCCATGGCACCATTTTCTCAGGTTTAAGAAAGGGCTTATTTAATCTTAACTTGCAAAAGGATTTTATTATGAATAAGAGTTAAATTCTAGAAAACATTTTTTAGTATTTGTTGAAATGATTCTATGGTTTTTCATACATTTCATGAACTGTATTAATATATTTTCCAAAGTTAAACCATCCTTGCATTCCTGGGATATACCCAACTTGATCACATTGTACTATTTTCCTTTTTAAAATATGCATTTCTATATTTTATTTGGTTATATTTTATTCAGAAAATTTACACCTCAGCTTATGTATGGGATTGATTTAGGATTTCCTTTCTTGTATTTTCATACCCAGTTTTGCTATCTTGTTTAAAGTAGCTTCTTGGAATGAGTAAGGAAAGTTCCCTCTTTTGTCATATAGAATTAAAAATATCTATTGTGCCATTAGAACCTCTCTGTAGAAACATCTGAGCCTGGTGCTTATTTTGTGGGACACTTTGAATTAAAGATCCATTTTACTGTATTGTTATAGGATTTATCAATGTTTTTAATTTCTTCTTATATTAGTTTTGTAATTTTTTCCCCTAGGAATTTTTCCATTTCAAACATATTGGCATAAAGTTGTTAGTAGTATTGTCTGATTAGCTTTTCAAATTTCTGCTATATCTGTAATTATGTATACAGTAACTGAATTCATATGACTGCCAGTTTGTAGCCCTTGTACTTTCAGGGAAAACATTTTTCCCTTCTACCCAGAGATAATAGTGAGAACCTCAAGTTTCCTTGCAACCCAATTCTGTGGGGCAGTGAATCAGGTTTTCTGGTTAGTTTCCTAATATGATTTTCCACCCTGCCATAGACCCCATTTCCCCTCTCATTAAAACTGAAGTTCTGGACATATCTTCTCTAGCCCCAAGTTGGCCGATGGCTTCAACATTCTCTTATGTCCTTGGATTCATGCTCCCATTTCATTTCTTGCTACAGTGAATTTTCTTTACTCTTAAAACAGCTTATTCATGCATTGAAAATAGTGCTTTTTTTTAAATTAGAGAAATTGTGGCTTTACAAAACTATCATACATGAAATACAGGATTCCCTTATACCAACAAACAGTGAAACCTAAGTTGAACCATGAATTTTGATTAATAGTAAAATTATGACAGGGTGCTATCATCAATTGTAATAAATGTTCCACACCAAATGTAAAGGAAAATAGTGTTTTTGGTGACTATATGTGCATTTAAAGAAAATATTCTACGTAATAATGGATATAATTTTTCAACGTTAATATTCATTTCATCCCTTATTTGTTAACTATTCTCATCCACTATCTTCTCTGGAATTCTTTCTATTGACCCTTCTGACCCTTCTGGATCTCCAATTAGATAAAAATGACAGAATTTCTTATTCCGTAGAAACCTCTTAATTTGTATTTTGAATTTTTCATTTCATTACATTTCTATGGTAAATTCTATAAGCGTTCCTCTGTTCTATTTTCTAACTCACTAACTACTTAACTTCAGCTAAGTATAGGCTACAATTTAAACTATTGCAGTTTCTTTCATCATCCTCAGTTCCGTTTTTCTTCCTTCCTTCCTTCCTTCCTTCCTTCCATCCTTCCCTCCTTCTCCCCTTCCTTTCTTTGTTTTACTCTCTCCCTCTTTCTCTGTTTTTATGGTTGTGACCATAATTTTAATTTCTAGTATTTATTATTGAATCTTTTCATATCTATTTATTATTTTCCCAACTTCTCTATTTGTTTTCTAAATAACATTCTTCTTTAATCTCTTTAAAATATTTGTTTTTAAGTAAAAAATATAGAAAAACACAAAAAAGGAAAAAACAACCATGTTTTTAAATATCTTAGCATATTCGCTTTCATTTTTTGTTATCATTATTAAGTGGGGAAAGCCTCTATTGCCTTTTTTATTTGAAATTATTTGATTTTATCATAAAAATTTAAATGCTGATGGACTATCCCTATATAAATATTATAAATTTACCCCAAATCCTACCATCCAGAAATATTTATCATTAACAGCTGATGAACATTATTCTAGACATTATTCCTTACATATACATATATATAAGGATAAAGAAATTAAATACTTTCAGGAAAATGGGAGTATTTTATAGATGATATAATTAATTTTAAAACAGCAGGTTTAGTTTTATTTGAATATACAAAAAGGGAAAGAAAC
>PVIY010040857.1:0-22037 GCA_004026745.1 Myrmecophaga tridactyla | reverse complement strand
TTTTTTTTTTTTTATATTGACGCTCAGCATGCTACCCTGTTGGAAATTGCAGGAAGGCCCCAAGTCTTCCCAGTGTGTTGGTGGGATGTAGGCAGGAGACTTTTTGGCAACTGCTGTTGCCAAATTTTGACCTTTGTTAAAAATTCTTCCAAATCTGTTAGCTTTCTTTAAAAGTTTCTGATCTTTTATGGCCAACTCCTGCAAATTCATTATTCATAGGATAAAATAGAAACACAAATATGTGGGACAAAATTTAAAAGTCAGGCACATTTTCTAATTGGTGGTTGTTATCTGTGGAACTATGTTTGAAATGAATGTCGAGGTGTATGAGTAGATGGAAAAGAGGATACCTTTTACTTTTACTTGGGCTCAGGGTCTAAAAATGGTCTTTACTTGGAAAGAAGGCCCCCCCCCCCATATTTAAAAAAAATTCTGAAGCACGTGCCTTACCACGTGCTTTGCCACGATTTTAACTGCTGATGTATAAGCACTAGTTTCAGCCTCAGTAAGCCGTCACACAGCACTAGCTGCAGGTAAGTAGAATTTCCCCTCCTACACTCCAATGCCCTAGAAAATTTTCTTCCCCTCTCCTCTAACTCCCCATGTGTGAGATGCACCTCATGTGAAAGAAGACTGGGTGAAAAGAAGGGGAAATAGAGTTCACTGAAAACAACTTAAATCTATTCTTTAGCAACAAAGCTGTATCTATCCTGAAATGTGTGTGTGGTAGAGTTGAGAAGCCTTGATTTCTTTCTGTCTGCAGCTGTGTGGTATTCAGTTTGTGACCTGACCTAAGTATTCAGATGGGGCATTTCTTCCATGGTTGGATTTTTATATTTTATTCTTGGTTTGTTTCAAAGGGCCTGTGTCAGTGAGTACGCGTGAGAATGGGCTGTTTCCTCTTTACAGATGTTCCGAGGATGGCAATTAAGGAGATGATTGAGTTCTGTTCTTTCTGGGAAACCGGGGTTCCTAAACCCTTCTTACACCACCACCTCCCAGTAAGATGTCAGTGTCTCTCTCTCCTCAGAGGTCCCTCATCTGGCCAGGCTGCCAACAAAGAAGTCAGCCTCTAACGTGTTTTTCTGAGTGTCGAAGGGAGCCAGGTACATGTCAGGGGCTTCCCCACTGGACTGAGTTCCCGCTGTTACTAACCGTTTCCTGTTGCAGTGGGACTCTAAAGTGTAAAAGCAGCTTCACCTCCTTGGCACCAAACCATCAGGACCTTTGGCCCCCCCTTTGTCTGTTGGAACAGATGGGACATTTCTTGATTAAAACTTGGATTTAGTAAATATTTGATTTAGTTTTGAGTATGTAGGGTATATTGTGGGTGACTAAAAACTGAGCTCAAATTACTTATTTTGGAGGAGTCATAAGACCTTATTTCATCCAATCTAAGGTGCGATTAAGTGATGCACCTTTATTTTATGTAAAAGTGTGAGGCATCACAATTACAAGACGCTTTCTAATTTTGCAGATGCATGAAAAAATGTGTAACTAAAAGTGACCGAAGTACTATAAAATATTGTAGAATAAATTCTTTAAAAATCAAAGAGAGTTCAACGGTGGCTCAATGGCAGAGTTCTCGCCTGCCATGCTAGAGACCTAGGTTCGATTCCCAGTGCTTGCCCGTGTAAAAAAAAAAAAAAAGTAAAAATCAAAGAGGTGTTACATGTGTATATATATATGTGTGTGTGTGTGAGAAGGAGGCTATCAGCTAGGCAGACTTATGTAAAAGCCCTCCATCTTGAGCTTACCAGTATAAGCTTTATAATAGAAGCTGTTTCATGAGCCTTGTTAAAGTACCTTGAGGGACTTGGGAGCATTCTGACCAAGGGCTGGAGATTGGGAGAAGGTGGTATTGGAATTAGGGGTGAAGACTTAAGCATCCCTTGGGAAAAATGGCAGGCTTCTGTGGTTAGGTTTCTCATACTGTTGTGGTACCAAGGTTTTGTGAGCCTAGCTGTAGTCCTTTTGGCTGCAGAATTATGGATTGCTAGAACAGGGAAGGTAAGACTACAGGCCAAGCTCATCATTTTACAGGAAAATTTTGAGCCTTGGTAATAATGAGCTCATCTGGAAGGAATGGATCATGCTGAAGACCACCTTTAACCAGAAGTCCTGTTCGAATGTTAGCGAGGTGCCACACTTCCCAGTAAGCATGGTTGTTTGCAGGTATTTCATGGAGAGTTCATAATGGGACTGCCTCTGGAGGTTAAAGTGTTCCTCTTTCTGGACAGTTTGTACCTTCTACCAACTGCCCCTCCACTTCTCTCAGCTTCCTGCAGCGTCAATTCTGTAAGTGACGCTGCTTCCCTGATGATGTCAGTGGTGTCATTCGGTGTTGGACTGCAATAGTAGGAGGGGCTTATAATGAGGGTCACCTTTGGGGGGAAGCCTGGCCTTGAGCAGAGATGATCTGTGGGTGATTGGGTCCTGTTTGGCCCAGTGTTTTCCTGCTTGTCACAGTGTTTTTAAAAAGCTCAACATTGAGGACGAGGGAAGGCAAGAGATAGGGAGATCTGTGTGTTCTCTCTCCTTTCTTCATCATTATTTACCCTTCTTTACTAGATCATTTTCATCGGCAAACAAAACATGTTGCTAGATCTCCCATAATAATAAAATAAACCTACCTGCCTTGACCTTGCATCTCTCTCCTATTACTCTTTTTCTTTCCCTTCCTTTATAGCAAAATTTTGTGAAGGAAAATGTTTAAATGGCCTGTCTCCCTGTTCTCCTATTTATATTCATATTACTATCCCAGCCCCATCCCTCTCTTGCGAATCCTTGGAGCCAGACTTCTATACCATCTACTTATCGTGGTCAATAATTACCTTGCTTGCCAAATCTAATTTTCAGTCAGCATGGTTTGACGTAGTGGAACCTCTCCTGAACCAGACTAGTATTTCTAACTGCCTATTTGACATCTTCATTCTTACTTCTTGTTTGTTAGACCTAATGAACTTATCCGAAACTTGCTTCTCTTCCATCTGTTGTCAATAAACAGCAGTTCCATTCCTTTAGTTGCTTAGGTCCCAAACCGTGGAGCTGTCCATTACTTCTGTCTTTTGTGCTCACTTGCCTTCTATCCTTTAGCAAAACCTGTTTATTCGAAAGGCAAAATACCTTCTGATTGTGAACTTCCACTGGTTTAAGTCGCTAGCTTGGACTGGTGGTATAGCTTCTTTCAACTTCCGCTTTTGCAGCAGCAACCATAGGAATCCTTATAAAATATGATTCAGTACATGCTGTTCCCCTCTTCCTGACCGAAGTAGTCTCCCCATTCCTCTTAAAAGACCACTCAACCTGGAGCCCTGTCTGATCCCATCTCTTTCTCTCTTCCTCATTCCCCATCTTTTCTATCCTTCCTGCCTTTCCACATACTCCAGGGTTTTTGCTCTTGCCCATACCTCTATCTGGAACCCCCTCCTCTTAGATTTAATCTATGTGACTAGATATCCTCACCCTATTTCAGCTTCCTTTTCAAATGCCCCCTTACCCGAGAGGTCTTTCTTGGACATATTATTACAAGTTATACCTGCTTCTGGTGTTCTTGAGCTCCTTACATTATTGTATTTTTTTTGTATAGCGTTTCTCTCTGCCTGGCATTGTATTACGTTTGTTTATTGCTCTAGGCATAGTAGAAGGTAAATTCCATGAAAGAAAAGCTTTAGCTGATTTGACTGCTGATGTACCCCCAATGCTGAGGTGCTCTGTGAAGTGAATGCTATTTGAGCGTGCAGACAGCTTGCTGTCCACTGGCACATCCATTCCTCTCTCTTTAGTACTACTCATTGATATTCTAAGTTGGACTCCAGATTTAATTGTGGATGTGTGCACACCCTAACTTTGAGCCTGCCTTGTTGCTGCTCATGATGTTTTGCCTGTTGGCAGAAGATCCTTTATTCATAATTGTGATTATTGATTATTCTTATCTTTATAGAGATTTTTGGAATTGGGTCACCTGGTATCCTACACCCATGTCACTTGGTTAAAAAGCAAGTTTCCTAATTTAATTCTCACAACATTATGATAATTATACTATTTTATCACAATTCTATAGGTTAAGATACTTGGCCACAAAGATAAGAAGTGGTAAATCAGGACTTGAAGTCTGGACTCCTGATTCTAGATTTTGCATACTTTTCTCTCTCTCCCATTTGAATTTTGATGAGTTTTGACAAATTCATGTACGCCTGTTACCCTTTTGTAGAGAGGCTTTTCCATTCTTGTCCTGTCCCTCAATAACTTTCTCTTCCCCCTTTCCAGTCTAGTTAATGTCTTTAAAGTAGGTACTTGTTTTCAAGGTTGTCCATACTATTATCTCTATTTTTAGCTTTTATGATTATGATGTTCCCCAGAACGTACTAGATGTCTGAGCGTGTGTGCTGATGGCTCAAGCACTTCCAGGCCAGAGGCTCATGTCTGTTTCCTAAGCAGCATCTGCAGAGCCTTGCTTAGAGTAGTCAGTCAATAAATGTTTGGGTAAGAATACCCCAAAGTGGTAAAATTCTGGTAACCAGATTTTCTCTCAGTATCAGTGCTGGCATCACTGCAGTTCTGGTTCTGAACTTCTCTGGACCACAAGCCTTACTAAATGGGTTTTTTGGAACAATTTTAGTTCTTATCTTACTAAACTATCACTTTTTTCTTATGACACTTTAGTACTGTTGTTGTTCTGTGAGTGTTAGGATTATTTAGCCTTTAGGTTTTAGTTTTTCATATTATGGAACTGGGGTCATAGACTTGGCTTTTTGTTGCAGGCATGTGAAAGAGACATTCTAGGTCATGTACTTTGTTTCCTATGCAGTGCATTTTCAATTAGACTGATTCTTGTGAGAAGCCATTGATGTGCTTTATTATTTTTTTTGATTTGGAGATATTGTAGGTTTATAGAAAAATGCATAAAGTACAGAGTTCTAGCATATACCCTATTATGAACATCTTGCATTAGTGTGGTACATTTGTTAACAATTCATGAAAGAGCACTTTTGTACTTGTACGATTAACTATAGTCTGTTGTTTAGATTAGAGTTCATTGTTTTTTTTTTTAAATATAGCATTTATTGATAGAATAACAAAAGTGCTTTTCTTCAGTATTCTTCAAAGTACATTTGTACAACTTACAATAATATATCCTGAATAACTGTGTGTACAAAACATTACCTAGTTTTAATGTATGTGCTCCCCCATTACAAAATAACTTCTTTTTAATTATTATTTTTTTGGCAAAGTTCAATCTTAACAGAGGTGACCTTCTTAAAGGTTGGTTTAAGAAAAAAGAACCTGAGGAACATTGACATGTTAGAGTCAATGACAAGCAAGAGATTTGGAGTAATATTTTTAGTTTGTTAAATAAAAATGTTTTATAGTGATACTTTTCACTTTACTAAAATAAATCAAATTGAAGAAAAGGTCATTGTAAAATGATGGAAAAAAGATCTGAAGACTTCTTTAGTATTTCAGATAACCAAAATGCATGTTAAAAATTTAGTGCAAGATTATAACAGTCTTGTATTTATTTTCTATTTGGAGAAGATAGTGAAATTAATGACCACATTCTATTTTCTTTTAATTGCTATTAATTTGATTGGTCTGATTGACCATTCAATGAATTTCATCCAAGGAAGTTCTCCAGTTGTTCTATTAGCATTTGTTTTTAAAATCTTGATGCTTCTTTAATGACATTTTGTAAAAATATTAGTCTTGTTTGTAAACTGCCTTGCACATGTTTTCAGTAAAGTGAAGATTTTTTCATATTTTCTTCTTGGCTTTTGAATCTCTTTTATTGTTTGTGCTTTTAGTTTGGTGTTGACCTCTTCATGGCCTCTGCAGTGCATCAATTTGTAGAGTGAAGATGCTGGTATCTTCTCTTCAGCACATTGTTGTTTATCTCATTTTTCCTACTGATTTTCTAAGATCCGCCAACACTGAGGTCATTAGTTCCTAAATGATCATGACCAACACCCTCTAAATGATTGGTTAGCCATTCCCATAAATTGACTGGAGAAGAGGATGTTGACAATTCAGTATCCAGAGTATTTGGTGTAATGTCTGATGAAAGTTGGTCTGCAGCATGATTTTCAACCACATCATCCATTGTTGAAATCACTAGTGGTTTCTAAAATCTTATGAAGAGGAGAAGGGGGTTAATAGGATCTGGTTGTGCTTGATTCATAAGTATAGGTGGTCTTTTTCCTCCAGTATGATTGTCTGCCTCTGAGTAGTGGAGACATACACCAACATCTTTTGGGGATCCCTTGCATATTTGGTTCTCTGGGTCATTTATGTTTATTTTGAGGCCCAGCCACAAGTTCATCTGCTTCATCTATCATCATACCCTTTTTATCCAACTTAATGGGATTCCTGAATGTATGCAATCTTTGAGACTGATCAGGTTCAAGTTCTCTTAGTGGAGAAGGTACTTGCTTGAAGTATTCCTGGTAATTCCGCATTTGTACTATAGGAACACTGTGCACTTGATCTTCCTCCTGTTCTTAGAGAAATTTGCAGGTGCTTTTCAGAACATTTGATCTCATTCTTGTTAAGTGATCCAAAGGATTCTGTCTTGGTATGTCATAAGCATTTCTAAATGTCTGTAGTTTCAAATCCTTATTCAGCAAAGCCACTTGGAAACCATTGTACTCCTTCATGTTAAGGTCTAGCAGTCTGTGAGAAATGTCCTCTGAAATTCCCTGAAGCAGTAGCTGAAAATCTTTCCTATAAGCCATTGATAAACCATGTGATCAGCTGTCGACTTTAATTCCAGTTTCCTGTACTACTTTTTTTGCCTACAGATCCGATGGACTCTATATCAGATTCTGTTTTGGCCTGTTGACTCAGTTTTTTGAGGTATGAAATGACACTATAACTTAGTCCATATTCCATACTGTCTGCTATTAGGTTAGGTGCACCCATCATTCCTACAGCTTTCTTCAAGGGCTGAAGATAGTAGAGAGGTATTGTCCTCAAATGACTGCCTCCATTTCAGTGTTGGCTTTGCCTTATGTACTTTAAACAAGTTATCTAAAAGGGCAAAAGGACTGGGTAAATTGTAAGGCATCACAGATAAGTTGACATAGTTCGGTGTTGTGCTGGCATTCAGGTACCAAAAGGATGGCCAAGTTCACTATATTTTTGCACTGTTGCTCACATATTCTTGCCACCGTATTTGAGGAGATTTCCTTTCCAGGATAAATTGAGTCATTGGTGAAGGTTCCAACTTATATTTGTCAGGAGGCAATTTGTCAATAACCATTGATTCATAGTCTATACAGGAGAACTTCACTACAGGGTGAGATATATGCAGTGGTAGGGTTGGAGAATTCTGATCTAGCCAGAAAGATTCTGCTACAGGCCAGTGACCGATAGGAACCCCAGTCTTAGGATTGGTCTGACATATATGAGGTTGTGACACCTATGCCAAGGCCGAGATCCAAAAGGCCTTGGTAGGTCTGGTTGACCATCTTCTATAGGGGAAGGATCTGGCCCTGCTTTTTCAAAGTTTATTACTACCCTACTTTGCACCTTTTACACCAACGACTTTAGACACTGCTTAAGCATTCTTGGAGAACATACAGAGTATGAGTAGCCTCCGGTCACTTCACACAGGACTGTGATTGCAGAGTCATCTAAAGTCACCATTGTCAGTTTTTTTGCTTTTGCTTTTGTTTAAATTTTCGTTCTAGCAACATATACAAACTAAAATTACCTCTTTATTTACATTCAAATATCCAACTCAGTCCTGTTTTTATGTTCATAATGCCATGCTCAACAAAGAAAAGCCCAGGACCAGATGGCTTCACAGGTGAATTTTACCAGACATTCCAAGAAGAATTAACACCAATCCTGCTCCAAAGTCTACAAAAATTAAAGAAGTGGTAACATTCATTAATTCATTCTGAGGCCATACATCACCCATATACTAAAGCCGACTAAACATACCATGAGAAAAGAAAATTACAGACCAATATATCTTACGAATATAGATGCAGTATTTTCGATAAAAATACTAGGAAACCGAATCCAAAAGCACATCAAAGAATTGTACATTATGATCATCCCAGGTATGCAAGTATGGTTCACCATAAGAAAATGAATGTAATATGCCACATTAATGGTATGAAGGGGGAAAAATCTATATGATCATCTCAGCTGATACTTAAAAGATATTTGACAAAATGCAGCACCCCTTCTTAAAATTTGCAGCTAACGTCTTACTCAATGGTGAAAGACTGGCAGCCTTTCTTCTAAGATCAGGAACGAGAAGCGGATGTCCACAGTCATCACTGTTAAACATTGTCCTGGAAGTTCTATCTAGAGCAATCGGGCAACAAAAATAAAAGAAAGAAATTCTTTCCACATTGGAAAGGAAGAAGTAAAACTCCCTGTTTGCAGATGACATGATACTATATACAGAAAACTCCCCAGAAATGCACAGTGAAGCTCCTAGGGCTAATAAATGAATTCAGCAAAGTGGCAGAGTGAGTACAAGATAAACACAGAAAAATCACTAGTGTTTTGATATACTGGTAAAGAGCAATCTGAGTAAGGAATCAAGAAAAGAATTCCATTTACCTAGTAAATAAAATAATGAAATACCTAGGATTAAATCTAACCAATTATGTAAATGATTTATACACAGAAAACTATAAAACATTGCTAAAAGAAATCAAAGAAGACCTAAATAAATGGAAGAGCATTCAGTGTTCATGGATTAGAAGACTAAACATCATTAATCAAAATTCCAACAACCTTCTTTTCAGGAATTACCAAATTTATATGGAAGGTGTAAGGGGCCCCAATAGCCAAAGCCATTTTTTTTTTTTAAAGGAACTCTTTTTTTTTTTAAATTTGTATATGGGCAGGAGGCACCAGAGATCGAACTCTAGACCTCCAGTACGGCAGGTCGGAGCTCTGCCTGCTGAGCCACGGCAGCCGCCGCCAAAGCCATTTTGAAAAAGAACAAATTTGAAAGACTCATACTTCCCAATCTTAAAAGCCATAGTAATCAAAACATCATATTACTGGCACAAGGACAGCCATATAGACCAGTGGAATTGAATTGAGAGCTCAGAAATCAAATCTCATATTTATGGGCAACTAATTTTTGACAAGTGTGCCAAGTCCACTTAATTGGGAAAGAATACTCTTTTCAACAAGTGGTGCTGGGAAAACTGGATGTCCATGAGCAAAAAACCCCCCTGGTCTCATACCGTATGCAAAAATGAACTCAAAATGGTGATGTGCCTTTTGCCAAGAGGATGCAAGGGCATGTAGCAGCATTGTGGTAGGATTGCTGATTTCTGATTATTTTCTTAGTGCTGTGGTGAAGGTCTAGTTCCCTGTAGAGCTTTTAGATGGTGACAGTTGTAATTTGTTTTAATTGCAGGTTGTCGTTTTCTACATTAATCTGCAAAGTATTTCCTGTGTGTGTGTTTCTGTTAAATCATCAGTGTCACCATTTTAAATTCTTGTACCTTAAATAAGTACTTGTTCCTCTTTCTTGAATGGAATTAAGCTTGGATACTTATTGAGACCCACAGGGGTTAACCTAAATCAGAGGATCCCTACCTCCTAGTGGAGAATAGCATGATCTATGTGTAAGGAAAGCTGCCTAAAGAAAGTTAACTCCTGAGATAGGAGCAGACTGGGTATTGCAGAGGTCTGTAGGGTTGGGAGGGGAGGGCAATTGAGTTAGAGATTTCTGGAAGAGGTGGGATTATGAGACCTTGAGGTTAAGGGAATCACATTTGCCGTACACCGCATGTCGTCTTGACCTGAATTTTGAGCTGTTTAGGGTGGTGCTATCCAGCCATCTTTCCTTCCCATGATAGAGTGTTAAGGTCCTGAGGCATCACCAGCTGGGGGCTGTTCTCAGCTGAAGGAGACTTACTTGCTTCATCCATGAGATTTGTGTTCATCCCTAAATTGATAATGTTAGTCATCTTCGATGTAAAGGAAGGCCTTGTGTGTTTTTTAAATCTGACCCATTTCATGATTTGAATTCTGGGATGTGTAGGTTTATGGAGCTTCAATTACAGTCAGATTCCATTACCACAAGGGACTAAGTGAAGTTTTTCTTTGCTTGCTAATTTCTTAAATCACACACCCCCCAAATTTAGAGGTCTTTTATTTAGCTCTTGGATATAGCCTGTTTTGACTTAACCCCCCTCACCCCCTCATTAAATGTTTATAGAGTGTTCAATAGATTTATCTTTAAAGCCAGAAGAGTGATTTTTAGATGTGCTTTTGGGAAATTACACTGTGTACCATAAGTTCCTTAAATTGCAATTTGTTTGTTAATGTTACCTGCTGCCAAATCTCATATACACCTAGTTTCCTCTCTAGTGTCTAGGACAGGACACTTCTGCAGAGGCCTGTTTTTAAGCTTCTTCATAATTTCCTTTCTGAAGATCATAAAACTGTACTGGTTGTTTGCATGCATCAGAACTTCATTCTTTTGTATGGCAGAACAATATTCCGTTGTATATGTATACTACATTTTATTTATGTATTCATTGATTGATGCACACTTATGTTACCTCTGTATATTGGCAATTGTGAATTCTGCTAGGAACATTGATGTGGAAATATCTATTCGAGCACCTATTTTGAATTATTTTGGGCATATACCTAGTTAGTGGGATTGCCCAGTCATATGATAATTCTATACTTAACTTTCTGAGGAACTGTCCACCTGTCTTCCACAGTGGCTGAAACATTTTACATTGCTGCCAGCAATGAATGTGGATGAACACTTAACTCTCAACTTTTATTCCTGAACCTCTCTTTCCTTCATCAGTGATTGGGACATTCATGAAGGGACCAATAATTTTGAATCCAGTGCATTCACCTAGAATGTTACTAGGTGTTTCTAGAAGAGACATGATTAGGGCTAGTGACACATGGCTGTAACTCTTCTATATTATTGTGTTGGCATGCAGGCGGCCTTGGTAACTTTTAGAGGGATCCACATTTTAAATGGCCTATTATGTTCCCTAGAGGCTTTGCCCTACATTGGCACAGGAGTTTACCCGAATCAGATTCTTTGTTACTAGAGTTATTTGAAAAGGGCCTTTCCAGTTTTCTCAGTTGGAAAGTGTTACAGAGTTTTTAAGGGTGAGCTGGAAGGCTCTCAACTGGCACTTTCTGAATCCCTCTGAGGAAAATATTGGCAAAGCCTCGACTCTGCCTGAACTCTTCTTATAAATTGAGAAGCTAAGAGTTATCAAGCTGTTGCCCAGGGTCAGTTTGAGTTGTGTGGGAGAATATGTTACCCACGTTAAGACAGAGAACTATTTTCAGATACTATAATATTTCCCCCTTATCTCCCTCAGTTCTGGTGTTTCAAAGAGGTTTTTGGGTGATCTTGCTGTCACTGAAAATAGCAGTGTGTGAATGCAATTTACAGTGTACTTCCAGTTTTTCTGGAGAGCCCTTTCTCCAGAAGATGCACAGTATTTGAGCTGTGCATAACTTTCATACTTCTTAAGTAAAAAGAAGGAAAATTGTGGGGTGCTTTATTCAACTGGTATTCAGATGTCTTACCTTCCCTAGAAGTTTTTCTTTTTGTTTGTTTAGTTTTGGTTTTCCTATGGTATTAGGGGACAAGATGCTGAGATAAAAGGAGCAGGAGCTTGTAGTTGCTTTATCATCCTGTTTGCTGCAGTGTTTTGATGGAAAGTCTGATGCGATTGTGGCATGAGGCCTGAGTTGTGTCTGAATTTGCAGAAACTTTGGTCACTACTGTCTTGGCCTTCCCAGACATCTGTGGAGATGTGCCATTAGATGATAACCCGGGGGAGAGTTTTGGGATAGGCTCTTTTATTTATCCATCCCTTTTGCCTTCCCTCCTGCCCAGTATTCTGGGACTCAAGCAAGATGCTTTTTTCTGGCTTGGTCAACACCGTGCTGTCCTCTTTGGTGCTTCTACCCTCTGGGGGTCTCCGTTTATGGAGTAATTCCAAGGGAATAGGTTAAGATTGCCATCAAGTGGCTGTTCTTGGTAGTGGATGGGTTGATACTGGCTACCTCTGCCAACTAGTCACATATTCTCCTTCAGTTGTTTAGCCCCTATGTGAGAAACGATCAAGCCCATCTTTTTTTTCCTGAGAACTCACACATCTCTGTATTTTACAGCCTTTTAAAGGAGGCATCTATGTGAGCTCAGACTGCACCGTCTCTTGGGGACTGAAGGAAGGTTTAGTTGTAGTAATCTGAGGTGATGGCCCTGGAAATGCGAATACAAAAGGATCTAGCGGTTTACCAGAGATTATTTGCTGGGCATTCACCCTTCTGCAGTTCTGGGCACAGATACTTGGCCCTTAGGCTACAACCTTCCAACTTGCTTTGCTCTGCTAGTGAAAATTGGCGGGGAGCATCAGGCTGTCATTCCTGAAAGGTATGCCCTACAGTCCTTCCAGGGTTTAAAAGAACAAACACACCCGATGTGCCTCTATAGTTCATGTTTTTCCTTCTCCCTAAACGAGGTAATGATGTCTTCCTCAGAGGGTGGTATTACAGAATTAATGAGATGATTGATTTAGAGTTCTTAATACCTGGCAGAAAGCAAGAACTCAAAGGATAATTGTTATTGAGGTTCTAGAAGTACATTACCTTATTCCTTCCCATAAAAAGTGTAAGTGTGCCATAAAACCCCTTTCCCTGGTTCTGGATGCCAGCATCTTGTGATTAGGCCTTTGACCCACCAAGAAGGAAGTTGCCTATTTTTCATCAGGTGGTCATTTCTTGCATATGAAAGTTTATGTCGATAGGATACCCCCACTGGTGCGCAGAGCTCTTGCTTGCACGGGCTCTAGGGAGCCCTCTAGGAGTAGTTCTGAGCTGGTGTGTGGTACGTGAAAGAAGATGGATCTGTGCCAGCTGGTTTGGAGTTGGGAACCTGGAGGCAGGGCTAGGAGTTAAGTGATTACCATGTACATCAGCATGGTGACAGAGCTCTAGAATAGGGTCAAGGAATGAAAATTTCTCGGCCTTCTATATTTTCCAAAGCTTTTCAGATGTAATAGAGGCCATGTTATGTAACCACTTGGCAAATCTGTTAAACTATGATAAACCAGAATTCCTGGATGCTGGCCAATATCAAGCTCGTTAAAAATTGGATACAGTGGAACAAGTACTGACAAAATTGGATTCTAATTCTAGTTGTCCCAGTTAACTGGGTGTCATGCCTTTATTGGTTTCCTCCTTTTGCAAAATAAAACATTTGAAAAAATTTTGGACAAGCCTCTAGGGATCCCTTCCTTCCATTGCTTTTGTTTTAGAGATGAGTGGTGTGCTGGTGTTTAGGGCATGCTCATAGTCTTCTTCCATCTTGGTGGATCTACCCTGCTGTGGGGTGAGGAAGCATTTTGATGGTTTTAGGGAATTTGGAAGAAAGAGTATAGGACGGAGTACCCAGTTAACGTGGAGGAAGTTCATTTCTTGGCTATTCTCTGTCCGCTATAGTGTGTGCACACTGTCCTCAGCCAGTAGTAGGACAGTTTTCTCTCTAAAGGTATTCCAGAAGGATGTAGCCTCCTTGAGAAATGAGCCAGTGTGTGTGTGTGTGTGTGTGTGTGTGTGAGAGAGAGAGAGAGAGAGAGAGAGAGAGAGAGAGAGAGAGAGAGAGAGAAGAGAAGAGGAAAAGAGAGGAAAGAGAAGGATCCGGAGAGTCAAGGCAGCCAGCGCAGTAATCTGTGTGTGGGTTTACACCTCTTTGTGCCTGTACCCTTGAAGTTGCAGAATGTGAGTTCAAGTCAAGAATAATTTCACAGGCCACTTTTCTTTGTTCATGGGTGTTAGTTGATCATTGCTGATCTCTGAACTCTTATACCGTCAAGAAACGCCCAGGATTGCCTAAAACTGTATAAGGAGTAATTGCTGGATAAACAGTTTCTACAGTTTAGTTTTTTTTTTTAAGTAAGCGTGTGGCTTTTTAATTGTTCCATACTCTGTTTTCCCTTCTCCCTTGATTTAGAAGCTAGACTGATTACCACCTTGAGCCATCTGCTGCTCAATTTAAGGGGGTTTGTCAGCTTGCTGCTCCATTTGCCCCTCCTCTCCTTTTCACACTGCCCCCTGAAAAGAAGTCACGGTCTGTTTGACTTGTCCTATTTACTGGGCCTAAGCATGGAGCAAAGGCTGGCACAGAGAGACAGGAGGAGCTGCTTCTGCTGTCTGCAGACTTGGCAACAGGGTCTTGGGACTAAGTGAATGGGAAAACCTATACGTCAGTGTAGAACTTTCTGTGATGAAATGGTTTATATTTGCATTGTCCATCAAATGCTAGCCAATAGCTATGTAATGCTAGAGCCTTTAAAACCTGACTGATATGATTAAAGGATTGAATTTTTTATTTTCGTTAATTTATACTTAAGAACAACATATGACTTGTGAATTTAGATAGTAAAGCTATAGAACATAGTATAGTCATGAAATTTTTTCATCTTCATGCCCTATCTTTTTTTAAATCTTGTAGGAGGTAGCTTTTTTTTTCTTAAGAAAGACATTGGAGTTCATTTCATAAACATTCTCTTTTAGCTACTCTCACATAATGTAGACAATTTTGACGAAATGAAAAAAACTTAGTTTTATTCAAATGCCTTTTAGTATTCTGAGCAATTCTGGAGTTTTTTTTTGCCTTTGGTACTCATGTTACCATTCTGATATTATCTTTCAGTGCACTATAACATTATAATATTGGCTTCAAAATTATGCACATCTACCTTTTGATCTTTTACCTTTTCCAGTTTTTTCATTAGCCCCACTTAAGGCATGTTTAATATAGCTTTTATTTCCATTATTAAGTAATTCTTTTGTGATTGGCTACTATGCTGTCAACACCCCCAAATTCCTTGTGATATCAGTTAAGTCATTTTAAAAGTTTCCGTTATTTATGTAATTCATTTATATTGGAAATTCATAAGAATATGAAGAATAATGCCATGGGATAGAGTAATGTTTATTATGAGTTTTATTTCCTTCTGGATTGCTTCCTGGACTGTTCCTTGTCCTCCCAGCTATGATTGTTCTATGTAGTACAATATCTGCAATTTAAAACTTTGAATCTTTCTTTGTGTTACTAAATTTTGTGAGTTGTGATAAAGAAATCATTACAGTATTCAAGAAATTGTTTTATATTTAGGCTTTAAGGAAAATGCCAGAAGGAGTATACACCAGATTGTTGCTAATGATTGCTTTCGAAGTGTTGGGACATAGGATAATTTTAGCTCATAAAAAAGAATTATGAGGATTAGGAGTCATTTGGACTTTTTAAACATTTTGATGACAAAATTAGTCCGCAGTATGTAAATGGTAAATACTTTGAGGAAGATAAGGAACATTACTGCAAAACCATCTCTAAAACATAAAAAAGAAAATGCAAAGTTGTGATTAAAAAAGGATTTAATGTCTTAATATAATATGCAATATAAAGATGTTTATTTGTGATTTTGTATTTATAAGAGTTCACCTGAAAATTTGAAGCTTCCACTTCCAAAGAACCCTAATTTTGAACATGGCTGTTAAGAAATCCTAGTTTAATATAAATTAGATAAGGTATTCCTAGCCAAATAATTTGAAACAGAAAATTTATTTGAAACATTTTCCTCTCCAGGAGGAAAATATTGAACGTGGAATAGGATGCATTTGAATGTTTAATGGGGCCTCTGACATAATAGCTTATGAATGCTCCGAAATGGTCTGTAGAAATATTCTTATATTCTGGAAGAGTAAGAATACTGTGTATTTATATAGTCTTTACAATGTTTATTGTAATCTTTACAAGATTCATTTATTTACAGTATTTATCAGGTATTTTCTCTAGGTACCATGCTAGGTTTTGAGGGTTAAGATGGCACATCCTTTTCTTCAGTGGACATACAGCCAGTGACAACTGCTTTGTTGGTATACTATTGGAGCAGCACCTGCAGAGCTGTTGGTGGGTGTCATTGTCACCGAAGCCTTTTCTGGGAAGGTTATACCTGACTTGACAGAGCAGTAGGGGCTTGGTAGGCATACAGTGGGGAGACCGTAGTCCAGGAAGAAGGAACAGTATGTGCAAAGATCTTGAGGCCTGAGAGATCAAGTAATAAAGAAAATATGTCATTTGCCATACATGCTGGAACTGCAGTGCCTTTATAGACTATGGCGGGATATCTGCAGGTTTCAGAACCGGATCACTGTCCATGGCATGACTCAGGAAGCCAGTTTTTGTTTTAAAAAAGGGGGGCAAGTACAATTTATATCAGTAGTAGAAACAAGTAATTAAAATATGCCGTTTTGAAATCCTTGTAGATAAATTGTTTCTCTCTCATTTCATAGGTATTAATTTCTAGACATAAAATTACTGAATTAGTTTATTATCTGCTTTCAGATGTGTATCTATTCCCAAGGTGCTCTCTAGAAATACTGTATCAACTTATAATCACCCTACCAATGTATGAGTTACAAGTTTTGTCAAAGTTAGAAATTTGAAAAGATGACCTTAACTCAGCCTGTGTTTCAGTAATTTTCAAAAATGAGTTTCCATTTTTCATTCCTAAGCATGGAAAAATGGCCATACTGTGATTCTGGCTTAATTTTATTTTCTATTTGCACGGGTAATCCCCCCCGTAATCTTCTTTACCTTGGCATCACTTCTGGTTACTTTTTAAAATCTATTACCTGAATGATTTAAAAATGACTTAAACCCTAAAGTACATTTTATTTTTTATTTATTTGATTTTTCCAATCAAATAATGGGAAATACATGTTGAGCAAAAGAATCTGTGAGTTAATTCATTAGCATTTAAGCTTCAGGTCCTTATAAAGCTTTTACTAGGTATCACAACCACTTCAACATATAAAGGCATGTAGTTATGTCCCCAGCAACCAGCATTGTCTTTGTTTTAATTTAAGATGAAGAAATTGAGATGCAGAGAGGTTTCCAATGATTTTTTTCCTTAAGACCACACAATGAATGAGTGGTAGAATCAGGATTTGAGCTAGGCACCCTTTTCCCAAGGTTCCTCTGTGTAGACTCTGAACCACTAACGTTCCTGCTGCAAGTTTCTTAACAAACCATTTTTTATTATTAATAAAAAAACTTATGGAATATTTTGGGATAGCTTCTGAATTTGAACTTTCTGGTTTGATTGTATTGCCATTGCATTAGTATTAGTGACTTAATCCATAGCAACCATGTTTGTTCCGCTAGTTAATACATGTCATCCAGCCCAGTTCCCCCTGCTGTATTTCTGTAATGATATTCTGTATTAGTTTGCTAAAGCTTGTACAATGCAATATACCAGAAATGGAATGGCTTTTATAAAGAGAATTTAATAAGTCACACGTTTATAGTTTTAAGGTCATAAAATATGTCCTAAGACATCCAGAGAAAGGTACCTTAGCTCAAGGAAGGCTGATTTGGGAAGGCACGTGGCTAATGTCTGCTGGTCCTTGTTCTTGGTTCCGTTGCTTTCAGCCAGTGGTTTCCCTTCTAAGTCTGTGGCCTTCACTTAGCTCTTTTGGGACACAGCTCAGGGTTCTGGCTTGCTTAGCTTCTCATTGGAAGGCACATAGCGATGTCTGCTGGGCTCTGCCCGTGTCTAGGCATCTACTCTCTCTGTCAGCACTCCAAGTTTTTCCAAACATCTGTCTCTGTCAACTCTGAAGAAATTGTTCTCCAAGCATCTACATGTGAGGTTTCTCCAAAATGATTTCCTCTCTAGTAAACTAATCAAGACCCATCTTGAATGGGTGGAGTCACATCTAATCAAGAGACCACACCCACACCTCCTTGGAGATAATCTAATCAAGGCTTTCCGCCCAACAATATTGTGCTGTCAAAAGATTGGATCAGGATGAAAACATGGTTTTTCTGGGGTGCATGATAGATTCAAACCAGCACAGTATTCTTTTTGTAACTTGTCATTAAGTTTGAGATTATTTTTGATAAAAAGTAATGGGGAAGTTGGGCACAGAGTGATGGGGATAGAGGAAGGCCTCTCTGATAAGGTAGCACTCCACCAGAGAACTGCATTAAGTGAGGGAGCAAGCCACAGGGCATATGGATTACAAAATATGGCTTTTCTGGGGTATATGATAGTTTCAGACTGGTGCAGATTCTTTTTAATTGTGTAGGGTGGCCTTGAGATCAGGTTGTTTCTAGGCCCAGCCACATTCACTGAAGCACCATTGGTGCTTCAGGAATTACCAAGTCCCCTTGAAAGGAGTCTAAGCCAGTTCTTGGCTTAGACTCTTTAATTCTTCATAGTGCCAATTTATGAACTTTTAATATAATTCTAATGAGTAATTTGTATTATTTTGACTGCTTCTGTAGAATGCCTACATTTATCATATTCCTGGAAGTCATATATTATTTCATTGGATCACCTTTCTGTACCAGCTTTCATCATACCCTAAGAAATGTAATTTGACCCAAATAACAAACATCTGGTCTGTGCAGTGTGATCACTAAAACCCTGTCTTTCCTGGATGATATTCTCAGGCTCCTACAGTTTGGTATACTCTCCTACTTTCATATCCATTCTTTATTATTAGCATTTTGGGAAAAATGTTTTAATTACTAAATGCCAAGGCAGGAAGTAACTTGTATTGGTAGCTGGAAATTGAAGAGCTGTGTTGAAACTGATTGTGGAAGATAAGGGGGAAGAATTCCTTGATTTGCTACAAGGCTGAAAGGCTTACCTTTCTCTAGTTCTCAAGATAGGCGGGCTGACTTTCTTGATTGGATACATGAACAAAACAAGGTCTTATGCCACTGAGGCAGTGGATTCTTTACTTAATAAACACAGGAACACTGTTACATACCCAGATTTGATTAAAACGTGCAAATGATTGTTCTCTCAGCTTTATCAAAATCCTAGATGAGTTTTGCTCCTGTCATATTTTTTAAATGCTCTGTGCATCTGTTGGGGCTGCTGGAGCCTGCTCAAGTCAGTGGTAATGAAATTGTTGTGGACCTAGGTATATTTTTGATTTTGTAGCTCTTAGAAGAAAAGCATGGAGGGAATGGGCTCATGTCCTCAGATGTCCTGGGGTGTAGGCGATAATTAGGTGGTTGGCAGCCACGGACCTGGCTGGCTCCATAGCGTTTCTTTGGAAATGAGATCCTGTCTGAAATTCTGACCTCCTCTGAAGTAGCAATTTGAGCAGAGTGCCTGCCTCTTTGGTGTCTTG
The DNA here is from genome assembly GCA_004026745.1 of Myrmecophaga tridactyla. Lineage (NCBI taxonomy): Eukaryota > Metazoa > Chordata > Mammalia > Pilosa > Myrmecophagidae > Myrmecophaga > Myrmecophaga tridactyla. Next base: position 2,852 of record PVIY010040857.1, on the reverse strand, counting down.
AGTAATGAAAGGTCTTTATATTTAAATATGTAGAGATTATAGTGACACATTGCTGGTACATAAGCAATAATTGATTTAATCTGCTCTGGAAGCCAATTTGCCATGATCTTGTAATTTGAACATTTGCCTACCTAAGGATTTACATCGGAAATCTACTAGGACATCCAGGAGAAATCAGTGCTTTCCAGAGACAAGCTGAAGAATGTAGCATTGGGGAATCAAAGTAGATTATGGTATATTCATACAATGCAGTAATATACAGTAGTGTAAATGAATGGCCCAGAGCAATAAGCAAAAACATGTATCTTAGTAAATAATGTTGAGTATAATAAGGTATGATCACACAGTATGATTAAGAAACTCCTTTGTTGCATGTATAGCGCAGTAAAAAGCTATATAGTCATATGCATTTGTGGCATAACTTAACACTGCCTCATATCTCCTTTTTAGTTCTCTGCTTTGGGTGCTTTTTGTTAGTGAAAGAGCCAAAAGATAAGTCACAGAAGGAGGAAAAGGGAAACAGTTGTCCTGAATGTCCTTTAACTGACCGTGTGCAACTTAGGCTACGTGGGATACCTGCCAAGTGCCTGTTCCACATTGTGGAGAATACTGAGTAAGGGTCTCCTCTTGAGCTCACCCTGGGGGAACATAATTGGAGGAGTAGTTTCCAGCCCTTTTTGTTCTATAGGAAATTCTATCATGGGCTTGCTTGTTCCTTGGATGGCCTGTGGTCTGAGTCATGACGAGAAACTAGTTCGATGATCTTGGTCATCAGTTTCATCCTCTGCAAAGTGGGGAGCTCTGCTAGATGATCTCTGTGGCCCTGTATTTCAGATTTTGAAGTGGTAGCTCTAAAATCGAAACTAGGGAAGTCTGTTCCTACTTCCTGATACTTTTTTTTTAAATGTGGGGCAGTTCTCTCTCTAACCCCAATTCTGCAAGGAAAATCATTACTCACCCCTCACCACCCCTTACTCCCCAATGGCACATTATCCAGGGGTAAAAGTCTCTGTGGCAACATGGGACAACTCCCAGGGATGAGCCTGGCCACCACCGTGGGCTGGACAATGCAATGCCTTCCTGACCATAAGAGGGGAAATGTAACAAAAATAAGGTATTAGTGGCTAAGAGAGCATAAGCAGAGTTGAGAGGGTACTCTGGAGGCTTACACAGGCTTCAGTTAGATACAGCTATTTATTATTGCCAACCCCAACAAAAACCATTCCTACCAACCCTAAAGAATGCATAGGGCTCTTTCTGAGATTCTGCAAAAGTTTCACACACTGATGACTTCCCAGAAACCTACAGCCTCCCAATGGGTTCCTAGGGCAGATAAGCCCCTGGAACCCAGAGGGCCCAGCCTCTCCAGAACATCAGCTAGTTCCATTCCCCATCTCATATTATCAACACCCCTTTCCAACATGGTTAGGATGGGCATAGCCCAAATACCCTTAAAGATTGGGATAAGGATCAAAGGAGAAAGAGGCGTTATGACAGAGAGGATAAGTATATTGATTTTTTTTTTTTAAGTCTCCAGTGTCTTGGAGCAGCTTGAAGATAAAACCTGAAATTGTGAAACTGTAACCCATAATAAACTCTGAAATCTGTTCTGTAACTACTTGTTACAATATACTTTGAAATTCATTGCTTTTTTGGTATATGTGTTATGTTTCACACACACAAAATGTGAACCATAATGATTTAAGAACTGGAGGCTGCCATAGTAGAAAAAATACTCTGGCTTTGGAGACAGATCCCTGCTGGCCTGAGCAAAGCTGCTGTTGGCCCTAAGGGTTTTTGTGAGGTATGGATAAGTTCATGAGCGTAAAGTGTTAGAGAACAGAAACTGCTCATTAAATGGTCAAAGAAAACAACAACAAGGAAGCAACAAGCTAAAAGTAATAATAGTATAGGCACTCTGGCTTGGGTGTGGGACTTGCCACTATATATTTTTCCCCCTCTTGAAAGGGCACAAAGAGAAGAGTGTGGGGTGGTGTTCAGAGCATGTGTTTGGAACAGTGTCATTGCCAGCTGAAGTCGAAAAGCCTCAAAAGAATTGACTTTAAAAATCAAAAAAGCTTATGACTTATGAAAGGAGATGTGTACTCCAGTTGTCTGAGGCCAGGGAGCTGGCCAGCCCTCAGTTGGATTCTTTCTTGCCTTATTCACCCCTCTAAGCAGCTGCCAGGCCACAGATCCCGTTTTGTGAAAGATTCTCATGAAACAATGAGAGAAAACAGCCTCCGTTTTATTAGATTAGATCAATTTATGTGGCTGGGGCAGGGCTGGGGGAGGGGTGTCCTGTTGTTGGGGCTATGGCGGGCGTCGTGGCTTCTGAGCATCGTTAGGTCATTTCATAAGTAATGAAGCCCCGTGGTAGCTGGAAGTGGAAGAAGGGGGGTGGGCGGGCTGGAGGAGGAGGTGCCTGGAGGAGCATGTGGAAGGAGATTTCTGCAGTCTGTCTGGGGTGCTGCCCAGGTTTCCCAGCCAAAAAAACAAATAAAAATAAATAAAAGGCAAGTGCTGAATGACACAAATTATGATATTAAGGGATACTATTGAAAATGTGTCTTTGGGTCTGCCGTCCGTGGGGGTGTGGTATGTGCCTGGGGGTGTCTGAGAGACTGGGCTTGAGGAAGTGTGAACAATTAAACCGAATGTTTCCCCCTCAAAGGTGGTCGTCAGTCTGCCCCCCACCCCCAGCACAACACCCCTTGCGGCACCCCCACCCCAGTGTCAGAAATTCTGTGTTTCTGATTTGTCTGCATTGCAGGTTGGGCAAATTGTAGGATAAAAAGCCCGTCGCTCTTTTCCTTTTTCTCGTTTTAATTTATCAGGGGGAAAAAAAAAGC
>PVIY010040856.1:0-22065 GCA_004026745.1 Myrmecophaga tridactyla | reverse complement strand
CATTTAATTACCTTAATTAGTTTATTCCGGAGATTGCTTTCACTTCTTTTACCTAGGGTTTTCTTGCTGGATGAATTTGTTGTCTGTCTGTTCTTTGACATTCAGACATTCAGTTCAGCTTTTTCTGGACCTCTAGCTTAGGTTTTGTTTAACAGAGGAGATTTTTCAGTTCTTGTTTTCTTGTTTCTTGCTCTGCTTGTATGGTGCCTCCCCCACCACCCCACACACACACACTTAGGAAGGTCTACTTAGGTATTATAGACCCCAGCTGGATTTTCCCAGACCAAACTGGCCTCCTATCATAGGAAAGAGTCACCTGCGTCGGTTTTCCCTGAGGGTGAGACCCAGCAGGTTGAAAGACTTTCCTGTGAAGTCTCTGGGCTCTGTTTTTCTTATCCTGCCCAGTATGAGGTGCCTGTCTGTCTGCAGGTCCCACCAGCATAAGATGACATGATACCTTTAACTGTGGGAAACTCTCCCTGCTGTGGACATGGTGGAGACAGAGGAGAGGTTGTAGGCTGGTTTTAATGGCTTCAAATTACCAAGCCCTGGTGTCTGAATTCCTTGAGGGAAGGATTCCACCTGAGTTGGGTTTCACCTCTCCCCTGGGGAAGGCACAGACTCCAGACAAGCCCTCAAACGAGCTTGTTTCTGCCTATGCCTGGGGCAGTTGCAGCCTGAGAAGCCCTGCCGCTGTATCCAAAGGCAGTCAAGCCACAAAAACCTCTGTTTCCTTTTTTTTTTTTCTTTTTCTGTCAGCCCTGCCCCCTTGGCACTGCAGCAAAAATGAGTGCCCTCCGCTTTGACCAGTTTCACCTGAGCTGGGGTTCTATTTTTAGTAGTCAGAATTTGTTAGTTAATTCCATAATTGGCGTTTGGTTGGGCTCAGCCCCTGCTGCTGGTAAAGTCTCTTTCCATTCCCCTCTGGGAAGCAGCCTGTGGGGGAGGGGCGTTGACTGCCGCGGCTTTGGGAACTCATGGTTCTGGGGGGCTCACAGCCGGTCTACCTGGTCCAAACTGGGGTACGCTGTGTGTCTGGTCACTGACGTGGTCCCAGGAGCTGTTCTGTACTGTTTCTCATTATTTAGTAGTTGTTCTGGAGGACGAACTAAAATGTGCACATTGCTAAGCTGCCATCTTGGCCCAGAAGTCTTTCTAAATATTTTTATAAAGAAATGAAAAATGCCACAAACTGCTGTTTGCTACAGAGTCATATAGCATAAAACAAAATGCAACCGACTGAATTTATCCCTGTTTCACAGGAATCCAATGTGCCTTTTAGATGTTTTTCTATATACTTTATTCTAATTCATTTATGCAGATTAGGGAAAACGGATTTATAATAAGTTTTCACCTTTAAAAGTACCTGCTATATACTGTCCCTCCTTTCCAGCAAATCCAGTGCCAAGGGGAAAAATGACGCAGTGTACTATTTCAGAGGCCCAGTGCACTCTGTCATCTTAATTTCTCAAATATCAATTTCAAGTTTTTGCCTAATAAGCAAAAAAACTAAAATAGCCAAAAATCACAGTTAGCGGGAAGGAAAATGTATGAGATGAAGATTATTTAACTAGAACTTTATTATTTAGGCTTTCCCCCGAAGCTACAGTCACTCTTTAGTCTGGCATTGAACATACACAACTACAGGTTTTAGATTTTTTCAGATATATAATTGCATGAAAAATAAATAACTTTCAAGCTCTTTCATAGTTGAATTGTCTCTTAAATATTTTCAGGGGGAGGGAAATCCCAAGAATTTTGTGTTCTTTAAGAAACTGGTTGTTTTAGTTTGTTAAAGCTGCTCAAATGTAATATAGCAGAAATGGAATAGCTTTTCAAAAGGGAATTAAGTTTCTGGTTTATAGTTCTAAGCCATGAAAATGTCCAAATTAAGGTACCAACAAGAGGTTACTTCACTCAAACGTCTGTTTCCTGGGCGGGTACCTGGCTGGCATCTGCTGGGGTCTTTGGCTTCTGGATATCTCTGTCAACTGGGAAGGCCTTGTCTGCTAGTTTTCTCTCCTAGCTTTCCGTTTCATAAGGATTCCCTGAGGGTGTTTTTCTTCTGTATCACCAAAGGTCTCCGGCTGTGTTGGGTTTCTTGGCTCTTTCCAAAATACTTCCCTCTTAAAGGGTTCCATTAAGTAACCCCATCTTAAATGGGTGGAGACACATCTCCTTGGAAACCATCTAATTGAAAAGTACTAGCCACAATTAGGTGGGTCACATCCGTGGAAACAATAAAAAAGATCCCACCCAGCAGTATTGAATGAGAATTAAAGAACATGGCTTTTCTGGGGTACACAACAGTTTCAAACCACCACACTTGATATATAAATGAACTGCTGTATGTTCAACTAAATCTTGAAGAAACCTAAAGAAGTTTGTTTTTCTAAACTACAATGCAGATATGCATGGCTATCATTGTTCATATAGTGAAAGGATGGAATGGTAGATTCAGTCTCCTGCAAGTGTACAGTTGTAAGTTAATCTAAATGGATAAAAACAAAATGAAAAACTCAATACTGACAGTTGTTGAAAGGCAACAAAAGAACCAATCAAGAAAAATGTTAACAAGAATATCTCCTCTTAAAAAGGAGAAAAGTGTTTTCCAACCCCAAAATGAGAACTACAGATTTGAAAAACACTCATTTTTGTCTTAAAATACAAACAAAAATAATGGTGGAAGGAGAAAGTCAAGACCACTTAGAATTGAGGCAGATCTATGTAAAAATGGAACAGAGTACAATGATTTCACTTCATGAAGGAAATGACTGAAATGAAATTTCACAAATCTTAACGTCTATAATAAAATATACTAATGTAAAAAAATTATTGCACAATTATAAAAAATGCGAAGTCTAGATTTTTGCTTTCAGGTAGGAAACCTCTGTTCAATGCATTTACTTCAACCTCTGTTCAATGCATTTACTTCTACAAGCCTGTTCTGTTCAGCAGCACACGCTATACAAATACCTACTTACCTACTGTGTTTTACCATGAAAATCATGTCTCATTTCAAACTAGTTATATGCCTTTCACCCACACTTATGTATGTTTTATTTCTATCATAAGAAACTTAAGACCTTTCTAAGTGGTAGATTTTAGAAAGCTTTGAAAGAGTTTTTTTTTTTTTTTTTTTTTACATGGGCAGGCACCGGGAATTTTGAAAGAGTTTTTAATCAACATGTTACATAAAAAAGAATCTTGATGAGTGAATCTTGTGCACATTATGTGGTATAAAATAAGCCAGAAACAAAAGGACAAATACTGTATGGTCTCTTTTAGAAAAAACTTATACTAAAATTGGGGTGTAGATTGTAAGCTCTTATTGCATTCAGATTTAATCTGGAGTTGTAAATGTTATTTCTGGATTTTGAGGTGCTGTGCTATACTTGGTATCTCCCGTGAACTTTGGCTATCTTTGTGACACCTAAGACTCAGTTGGAATTTTGCAGCTCTGAAAGTCAGCATTGCTGCATACAATAACTGTTAAAGAAACCAAAACAGAAATCAGGCTTCAATTAAAGATAAGAACGAAATCAATCAGGTTGGGACAAGGTAAATCAGACTATTGGGGTAAGGATGACATTATCTGTATTGCAGAACTTCACCTACCCAGTGAGGCCAAAGGAAGAGAGGTTTATTTTGTCCAACACCTAAATTTTCTGTAGCATATAATCTAGCTCAACCTGTCTGGATAGCTCATTTAAACAACCTAAACACATGGAGCCCAGAATGGTAATTAGGGCTTGTAATTCTGTATTGCTTAATGTAATATCCAGATAACATCCCAGGGTATGTCGAGCAGATAATTAAAAAGTATTGGCAAGCACCCTTGAGGGACTGGAGGGAAAAATACGGAATTTTTAAACTTTACCACTGGGGAAACCCTGATACTGTCTCAAGCTTTAGGGACCCCTAAGTCAAGAAGCCAAGCCCTTGATCTTGAGATTTGTTCGTATGAAGCTTATTTCTGTGGCAGAGAAGCTAATCTACCTATAGTTATGCCTAAGAGTTTCTTCTAGAGAACCTCTTTTGTTACTCAGATGTGGCCTCCCTCTTTCTAAGCCCAACTCTGCAAGGAAAATCATTACCATCCCCCTACGTGGGATATGACATCCAGAGGTGAAACTTGAGACATGATTTTCAGGAATGAGCCTGGCCCTGGCACTGTGGGATCAGTAATGCCTTCTTGTAAAATAAAGGTAACAAAATAAGGTGTCAGTGGTTGAGAGAGTTCAAATAGAATTGGGAGGCTATTCTGGATGCTATTCTTAGGCAAGCTTCAGCTAGATATTACTGTTTACCAGGGCTTGCTAAACCCCAACCAAAATCATTCCTGTTAACCCTAAAGAACACTTAGGGCTTTATCTGAAATTCTGCTTAAGTTTCATGTACTTAAGATTACTTTCCAGAAACCTAAAACCTCCAGATGGTTCCTGCTCCAGATAAGTCCTGAAACCCAGAGGGGTCAGCCTCTCCAAGAACATCTCTATTCCATATCATTGATAGCCCTTTTCAATATGAAAAATTTAGAATGGGCCTAGCCCAGATACCCCTAAAGTTGGGAGAAGGTTCAAAGGAGAAGGAGGAGTTATAACAGAGAAGTTAGGATTTAATAAATGAGTATGACTGCTGAATCATATTATTATTTCTTTTAGTGTCCAGTGTTTTGAAGCAGCTAAAAGGAAAAACCTGAAATTGTAGAAGTATAACCCATACCAAACTCTGAAATGTATTCTATAATCACATGTTAAAATGTACTTTGAAATTTATTTTTGTAAATGTATTTCAGGAAAAAAAAATGTTTTAAAGAATAAAAGAATCTTGATTTTCAAATGAAATATTTTTAGTACTGTGGCATGCTGGGTTTAGTTTAACAGTTGAAGCATAAATATAGTAATACTTTGTACTGTTTAAACAAATTCACAGCTATAGGAAAATTATTGATTTTTCAAAATATAGCCAACATGAGACAGTGTAGTTATGAGTAGTGAAATACTAGAAAATAGTGAATTAATAAATATGATGATTTTTCAGCCGTGACCATTCAGTATTTTGCTTTTAGGAACCAGAAGGAATTGTCTTCTTTAAGTTTCAAATGTTTTGATAATTCTAGTCATTTCTTAGCTTCTTCAGTATTACCGTGAATTCCTGAAATAAGTGATTCTAAACAATCAAAGTTCTTTTGTGAACTGAAGTAGCCAATGATGGCCACAATGAGCACTTTCCCTCATGCTGCTGATCCAACAGATGCTGCTGGGTGACTGGGCCTTATGTTGTTTTGATACTTGATCTTGGTGTGAAATTTCTTCTCTCTAGAAACTTTTAGGATGTTTCTTGTGTTTCTGGTATCTGAAATTTCATCTTGTTTAGTCTTACTTTGGGTCCATTTCAGTCTGATGGTTTGTCTTCTTTCCTGGCAGGACTGTTCAGCCTACAGACTTGTATCTTTCATTTCCAAGAAATTTCCTTAAATTTCTTCTATGATTATTTCCTCTCTTTTATTTTCTTTGTTCTCTGTTTAGGTCTTCTATTATTCAGACATTGAACTGCTGGTTCTGGCCCTCTAATTTTTTCCCCCCAGTATTTGTCTCTGATTTTTCGCTACTCTCTTTTTCTGGAAAACTCATGTATGATTTCCTCAACTGAATCTTCCAATCCTCGTATTGAGGGTCTTCCCCTCACCCCTGCCCCTGTGTTTTTTGTTGTCATTTTTAAGTTTCAGAAACCCTGTTTTCTTTTTCTTTTCTGAAGGTGATTATTGTTGCTTTTCTTGTCAACAATGGATCTCAGTCTAATAGATCTAGCTGGGTTCTTTCATATTTTGGATCTTGCTTCAGGGATGCTACATCCTCACATTGTTTTGAGAGGATGGATACACAAATACACATTGACCAAAAAGAATGGGTATATACATATTTTTTCGAAGGGCTAGGGTTCCTTTTCCTTTTCTACCTGGTCACTTTTCTCCAAGTTCTGTTTTTTGTTTGTTTGTTTGTTTCTTTGCCTTCTTTCTCTCCTTTTGGAAGCTTACTTCAAAGGTTTCCTCATCCTTGACCATTTAATCATCTTGATGAGGTACCAAATTGCTGTTTGAGAGCTCTGAGCTGTGGCTTAGTCTTGTTGACTATGGATTTCATAGTAGATCTGGCTGTATTCTTTCTATGGGGGAAACTTCACCATCGTTTTTGGTCTTTTCTTTTGGGGTGTTCAGACTTCCTGGAGAAAGCTCTTCTGATCTTCTGGACAGTATTCTTCTGCCAGTATTATAGAAGCCTTGTGTGGTGTGGGCAGGAGATGGGAGGTAATGAGGAGTTGTACTCAGTATTGTTATATAAAAGCTTTGGCTTACTCTCCTTTTCCAGTACAGTATCATTGTGCTCAGCCGTTTCCTGTGTGTGCTAGCTCAGAGATCCCGAGTTTTACCTTACCTGTAGGAAAAGCTATCTTTTTGTGGAATGGGAAAGTGTAATTGCCTGACTTTATGGGGTAGGGGAGAGGGTCTGACCTCTTCTTACACTGATGCTCCATCCATTATTCTTATATTTTTTAGCCTCTCCTGCCCTTTGTCTCCAAAGGTAACTTTTATCCCCAATTCAAGAGTTTTTTGGGGGGGATTCTGTGGTATAAATTGGGCTGCTTCTCAACTCTGTTTTTCTACCTATTAAAGAGTTGATAAAATCTAATTCTTTAACTCTATTAATTTTGTTTTAACAGATTTTGACACAAGAATTTCTGACAAACACAAACAAGCAAACAAATTAATTCCTGAGGCCCTTGGGGGGTGGTCTTTCTTTCTTTCTTTCATTTATCAGAAAGTAGACATGTTTTGGGATGAAATTTCCAAAACCTTAAGAACATTTACGTTTGCAGAGAGAAATTAAAGAAATCTAGGCACATTTAAAGAGGGCATACCTATTTCATTTCAAGATAATGGTACTTTTTCATCCTTATTGGGCTTGTATATTGTTTTGGTTTGCTAAAGCTGCCTTAATGCAATATACCAGAAATGGGTTAGTTTTTACAATGGGGATTTATTAGCTTACACATTTACAGTTCTAAGGTTGGCAAAATGTCCCAGTTAAGGTATCAACAGGACAGTACCTTCTCTGAAGACTGGTTATGGGTGAGTTTGGTCTCCTCTGTCAGATAAAAAGGCACATGGCAACGTCTGCTGGTCCTTCTCTTCCAGATTTTGTTGATTCCAACTTTTGATTTCGGTGGCTTCCTCTCAGCTTCTCTGGGGCTTTTTCTGTGAGTGTCTCTCAGTTTCATGTCTCAGGTTCTATATGTTGTTTTTATAAAGGAATGTTTTATCCTTTTTTAAAGGAATGGCCACATCTCAATTGAAACAACTAATCAAAATGTCCTACCTACAGGAATGAATTAAGAGAACATAGCCTTTTCTGGGGGTACATAACAACTTCAAACTACTACATATATAGAAGGTGATTCCTTTACCATTAAATACATTGATGGTTAAAATGTAGTTTGCTTATCCTAGAGAAAATCTTTATGTAAGGGGAAATTTTGTAGTTTATTGTATGATTTAAAGAAAGATGACAAATTTTCTTCATTCTTTTGGAATTCAAACTACTTATACATTATGTTTGCTTTCCATTCCTTGGTGCCCTCTTTTTTTCTCATCTACATTTCTTTCTTCACATTCTTTTCAATCCCCTCCCCCCTTTCCCCTTCTTTCTTCTCCATTCCGTTTCTTTTTATGAAAGCAAATAGCTTATTTCTACAGAAAATTCTTCAAGATCTAGTCTTAGTAAGACATGGTCTCACTTATCTTACTGACTGTGTAGTTGTGGAGCCTAAATAAGCATGCTTTACTAGCTCTTCCCCCTACCCTCTTGCTACTCTCAGCAGCTGAAATCAGATATGGAGAATTCCAGACCTGATTTATAAAATGCAGGCTTGGAAACTGAGCTGCTGGGAAAAGGTGGAAGGATGATCTGAGGCAGTAATTGGACTTTTTGTCTTAGGACCTTTATACCCTTACAAATTATTGAGGACCTTAAAAGAGCTGTGTTGACATGAGTAATAGCTATTGGTATTTTACTGTATTAGAAATTAAAAGTGAACATTTTCTAAAATATTTATTAATTCATTAAAAATAACAATAAAATCCTTTCATGTAAATAACATTTTTAAATGAAAAATAACTATACTTTCCAAAAGTAAATTTAGTAAAAAGAGTGGCACTATTTAATGCTTTTTCAAATCTTTAATGTCTGAATTGATAGAAGGTGTAGCAGATACTAAAATAGATGAGATGGAGTCTCATTTCTGCATCTACATTTACCCTGTTAGGATATGTTGTTTTAGTTGAAGTATTTGGAGAAAACCTGGCCTCCCATGGACATATAATTGGAAAAGAAGGGAGCATTTTAATTACCTTTTCAGATATTTGTGGAAATTCTAATTTGGTACTGTACTACAATTTGGCATGTAGTATTTTCTGAAAGATTACTTGCCTTATGTTTTCTGAAACTGTATTAATAAACATTTTGCACTCTGTTACATTAAAACCCATTGGTCTATTGTTCACTTTGAATGCATCTTTTACCCACGTGTTTTAGTTTGCTAAGGCTACAGGAATGCAATACATCAGAAATGGACTGGCTTTTATAAAGGAGATTTATTTAGTTATAAATTTATGATTCTTCAGAGGAAAGGCAGCTGGCTTTTCTCTGTGACATGGGAAGTCACATGATGTCTTCTGGCCTTCCCTCCCAGCTTCTGGGTTCAAATGGCTTTCCCTGGGGTGATTCCTTTCTGCATCTCCAAACACCTGGGTCTGAGCTGCTGCACTCTCTTGTGAACACTCTCTTTTGAGCCTCCAGCTAATTAAATTAAATGTCACTCATTTTGGAAGGCAAACCCATAGTCCACCGTGATGTAATCAGCCATAGGTGAATTTCAGATGCTGATGATTTAAGTCCACAGCAACAGAACAACTGGGTACCATCACCTTGCCAAGTTGACACCTGATCCTGTCACTCCATGCAGGATTTTTTAACATCAGACATTGGTTATTTGGAAAATATCGACTGATTGAATTAAGTAGATCTTCCAGATGTTGACACAATACATTATCAAAAAAGTTACATTTATTAATATCTGTATGATTTCATCAGAATATCTTTAATTTGGGGAAGTTGTAAAGCTCATGATGATTGATACTGTTGCTCCCACAAAATGGGATTAAGATTAAAGCATGGGCGGGCCACAGTGGCTCAGCAGGCGGGAATGCTTGCCTGTGATGCCAGAGGACCCGGGTTCGATTCCCGGTGCCTGCCCATGTTAAAAAAAAGAAGAATGGAATGTTCAGAGGATGCACCTTAAAAAAAAAAAAAGTGCTCGCTTCGGCAGCACATATACTAAAATTGGAAGGATACAGAGAAGATTAGCATGGCCCCTGCGCAAGGATGACATGCAAATTCATGAAGCGTTCCATATTTAGAAAAAAAACCAAGATTAAAGCATGAGTTTTCTAGAGTGCATAAATCCTTTCAAACTGGTACACCAGGTGGTAGTGGTGACTGTAAAGTATGATGTCAGAGAAAGCATGTGACATATGCAGCTAAAGGATTGGGAGGGCAGGAGGAGAGTATTCCAAATCGAACAAATAATATAAAGAAAGCCCCAGAAGCAAGAGAATGCATGGCTCTTTGAGGGAACTCTCTGAAGGAGGGGTCACTGTTGAATTGACTACCATTTCTTACGCAGTGCATTTGTGTTCTTAGCCTGTGGGTGAGAGTCTCCAGGTATCAATGTACCCAGTGTGTTAGTTTTTAAGCTGCTGGAATAAGATATACCAGAATGAAGTGGCTTTTAAAAGGGGGAATTTAATAAGTTTACAAGTTTACCATTCAAAGCCTGTAAAAATGTCCACCTAAGGCATCCAGACCTTCAAGGAAGGCCAATGGGTCTAACAGCTCTGTCAGCTGGAAAGTCACGTGACTGGTATCTGCTGGTCCCTTGCCTCTGAGCTCCATTGCTTTCAGCCTCTGTTTCTATGTGGGGTCCTCACTTTACTTCTCCAGGGCTGGCTTTCATCTCTTGGCTTCCCTTAGCTCTCTCCAGGTTCTGGCTTGCTTAACATCTCGTGGAAATGTCTGCAGGGCTCCAAGCATCTCCAGACATCGACATCTGTTCTCCAGATGTCCGCATCTGTGTCAGCTCTGCTCTGAAGTTTCTTTTGGCTCTGAGGCTTTTGTTGTTTCTTTCATTTCTGATTCTATCCAGAATGCTTCCTCTTGAAGGACTTCAGTAAACTAATCACATCTCCATCTAATTAAAAGGCCACACCCATATTTGGGCACGCACATTTCTGTGGAAATAATCTAATCACAAGTTTCCCACCTACAGTATTGAATTGGAATTAAAAGAAACAGCTGCCTCCACAAGATTGGATCAAGATTAGAACATGGCTTTTCTTTTGAAACTGGCACACCCATTGACCTCAAAAAGTTCCTACCTCCTGGTTTGCATTTTCAGAAGCAAGAATCCATGGTTTCTTTAAGAATCACAGTGGCTTGAAACAACAAAGGTTTATTTCTCATTCATGTTACCTGTTCTGGCAGGTTGGCAAGGATCAGAAACCCAGGTTTAAGAAGGAACCTCCATTTCCTACATTGCTGTTTGGAGAAAGCCTTGAATGGTCTTGGACTGGCAATTAGATGCTCCTTCCCAGACGTGACCTTGCATATTTCCACTTACAGCCTGTTGGTTAGAACTAGACACACGGCCACACTTAACTGCACAGGGGTGCAGTCCTGCTAGAACGGGGAGACAGATATCTTGATGGTGGCGAGGTGTTTTCAGTTTTTTTTGAGGGTCTTTTCTGGCCGTTTGATCTTCCATTTCACACTGAAGTCTTTTTTTTTTTTTTTAAGGAATAAATAATAAAGTTTATTAAAGAGAAGTTTATTAAAAAGAGAGAGTACACGTTAGAGAGATTAACAAGGTCATGCCCAAGAAAGGGACAGGCACTGAGTGCAATGGGCTAGCTTGTTTTAATAGGAAAGTTTGGTAGCAGGTTTCCATAGTAACCCTTGAATACTAAATGTCTTCTTTGTTCTAGGAGGTGATCGCTAACCGAATTCATGGTTTGTTGTCTCATACCTAAAATATGTCTTCAGGCAAGTGGTTAACAATCTTTATGACCCTGTGCTTCCTGTCATTTACTAAGAGTTTGCTTTGGGCCCAGAATTCTACAAGCTTTTCTTGTTTGGGAAGGTTTCAGTCGTTTGGGGGCATTAGGGAGATTTATTTGTCCCAGGAAGTTTGTTTTTTTTGGAGTTGACACTTTTTTTTAAAACTTTTTTTATTGTATAGTATAACATATAAAAAGCAAAGAAATAAAAAAGCAATAATTTTCAAAGCACTCTTTAAAAAGCAGTTATAGGACAGATCCCAGAGTTTGTCATGGGCTACCATATGATCCTCTCCTATTTTTCTTTCTAGCTGCTCCAGAATATAGGAGGCTAGAGGGCTTAAATACTTTATTATCATCACAGTAGACTTTTTTTCCCTTCTTTTTTTGTGAACAATAACGTATATACAAAAAAGCTATAAATTTCCAAGCATAGCACCACAGTTAGTTGTAGAACATATTTCAGACTTGGACCTGGGGTACAATTTCACAATTTTAGGTTTTTACTTCTAGCTGCTCTAAAATACTGGAGACTAAAAGAGATATCAATTTAATGATTTGGCATTCATATTCATTTGTTAAGTCCTATCTTCTATGTATAATTCCACCATCACCTTTGATCTTTCCATCCCTCTCTTTGGGGTTGTTTGGACTATGGCAATTCTAAATTTTTGATATTGGAAGGGTCTGTCACTGATACGGGGTAGGGAGATGGAACTGTCTGATGTTCTGGAGAGGCTGGCCTAGGTGTCAGGACTTATCTGGACCAGGGACCATCTGGAGGTGGTAGGTTTCTGGAAAGTTACTCTAGTGCCTGGAACCCTTGTGAAATCTTATAAATTGCCCTAGGTATTCTTTAGGATTGGCTGGAATGGTCCTGGTTGAGGGTTGGCAGGTTATGATAGGTAGCAAGGTCTACCTGAAGCTTGCGTAAGAACAACCTCCAGAGTAACCTCTCGACTCTATTTGAACTCTCTCTGCCACTGATACTTTATTAATTATACTTCTTTTCCCCCTTTTGGTCAGGATGTAATTGTTGATCCCAAGGTACCAGGACTGAATTTATCTCTGGGAGTCCTCTCCCACATCACTAGAGAGACTTTCACCCCTGGATGTCGTGTCCCATATTGGGGGGAGGGCAATGATTTCACTTGCAGAGTTGGGCTTAGAGAGACTGAGGCCACATCTGAGCAACAACAGAGGTCCCCCAGAAGTAACTCTTAGGCATGCCTATAGGTAGTCTAAGCTTCTGTGCTGCCTACATAAGCTTCACAAGAGTAAGCCTCATGATCAAGGGCATGGCCTATTGATTTGGGTGTCCCTAAAGTTTGATGCAGTATCAGGGGATTCCCTGATGGTAAGATTTAATAGTTCCATAGTCTTTCTCCCCTCCTTCAGGGGACTTTGCCAATATTTTTTGATTATCTGCTTAGTATAGGATGTTTCTGGGCATTACAATAATCTATACAGGATTAAAGGACCTCTTTCTTATTCTGTGCTGTGTTTCAGTTGTTCAAATGAGCTATACATATAGGTTGGGTTAGTTTATGTGCTACAAAAAATTTCAGTTCTGTTCTAGTTTGCTAGCTGCCGGAATGCAACACACCAGAGACGGATTGGCTTTTAATAAAAGGGGATTTATTTTGTTAGTTCTTCAGAGGAAAGGCAGCTAACTTTCCACTGAGGTTCTTTCTTACGTGGGAAGGCACAGGATGGTCTCTGCTGGCCTTCTCTCCAGGCCCCTGGGTTCCAACAACTTTCCTGGGGGTGACTTCTTTCTGCGTCTCCAAAGGCCTGTGCTGAGCTGTGAGTGCTGAGATGAGGTATGCCGAACTGCTTAAGCTGTACTGTGTTGTGGTCTCTCATTTAAGCACCAGCCAATTAAGTCAAACGTCATTCATTGCAGCAGGCACGCCTCCTAGCCGACTGCAGATGTAAATCAGCAACAGATGAGGTTCATGTATCATTGGCTCATGGCCTTAGCAGCAAAACTAGGTACGCTCACCTGGCCAAGTTGACAACAGAATCTAACTACCACAAGTTCCAAATCAAATAAACCTTTTTTCCATTGGTCTCAAAGAATATGTGTGGTTCTGAAATATAGACACTGTCTTCCTTACCCCTATGTTCTGAATTACTTTAACCTCAACTTGTTTTGCTTCGTTCTTATCTCTAAATATCAGGTTATATATATAAAACAGCATCTCAGAATCCCAAAATAACAATCACCACTGTGGACTTAATGTGTCTTCTCTGAAAGCTTACAATCTAAGCCCCTGTTTTCTTATAAGCATTTTCTAAAGGTGACCATACCATTGTTGTTTTTTTGTTTCTGGCTTATTTTGTCTCACCAAATGTCCCACATGTTCATTTACATCCTTGCATGCCTCACGACATTGTTCCTTTTTGTAGCTGCACAGCCTTCAAGCCTTCATTCGTAAGTATACACCATTGTTTGCCATTCTACTTCTCTGTTCGTGCATCCTTCAGCCACGTGCATTCGTTGGGCATTATGTAGAGGGCCCTTAAGACACATTTTAATATAAAAACAAACAGGGCAGGCCATGGTGGCTCAGCATGCAGAGTTCTCCCCTCCCATGCCAGAGACATGGGTTCGATTCCCGGTCCCTGCCCACACACACACACACACACACACACACAAATACATATATATAAAACAAACAATATTTCCTTTTCTTGAAAAAATCCAGAACAAAGGAACATTCAAATTTCCTTAATAATTCAACATTGCAGATTGAAAAGAACTGTTTAGAAAACATCTGAACTTTCTTCCAAATGAAATCAACTTCCACTTGATTGCAAAATTCAGTATTTCTCAGATGACAGTACAGAGTCGAAAGCAGTGCATAAAACTTTACTAATGGCTTGTGCTTGTTCCAGGCTGTTGTACTGATAAACCCATAGGCTATATTATTCATTGCTAGCATCTGTGGTTTTCAGAGCCAGTAAGCTTTTACCTGCCCCAAGACCATCATCATAGCACACCATCCAGATCATTAAATATAGAGCATGCCTATGCAGAACATCATACTGATCTGATGTTAATACTTTAATACCATACTTGGAAAATTCCATAATAAATTCTTCCTCTGGAGGAACGAAAGACAACTTTCCATCTTGCTGGGCAACATATATATAATTTAGCAGGTCTAGTGCTGTTTTTAATTTTTTCTTTCAGAGACTTTCAGTTTCTCAATAGCACCAACATATTTGTTTTGAAATTCTACACAGGTATCTGAATTATTGTTGCTTTGTTCTGAGCTTTTGGTGGAGTCTGTATCAAGGCTGGCTGCAGCTCTAGATCTGGAGAGTCCTTCAGGGCTGGAATCTACGGACTTGCCATTAGTACTGAATTCCCTACTATGTCATTTTTTGCTTTTCTGAAACATTTTTCACCATATCTTGATCCAGAGAAGTTCCCTATAGAAATGAATGCTATTTTCTTGGCTTCCAAAGTTCCACAGGCAGCATTCTGCACAGATAGCTTCCTTTCTTTCTGACATGATCAATTCCTTTAGGTAAAACGATGTGCCTCACATACATGGGCCCATCTTTGGAGCCACTTTCGGATGGGATCAGAGGGGTCTGTCTGTTCTGGCAGCGGATGCTTGGGGCAGCTCTTCCAGTTCTAATTTTGGCACCAGCTTTTCGGTTCTCTATCCATGGCCTACCTGACCCCGCTTTTGTCCTAGGAAGTTTGCTGCTCTGAATTAGTTCCTCTGGATCTAGATAAGAACCCAGGGACTTACAGTTGTCCTACTTTATCCTGCTTCAATTGGCCCCCCCTCCCCCCGCCAAAAGAGTTAAATTCCTTTAATCTTAAAATGAGTTTGAGAGATAAATTTTTGATATTTTCACAGAGTTAAGAAAGTACATGTAGGAATATGCATAATTGCTGACAATGTTAGAAGGGTTGGAAGATATTGGAAAATGCAAAAACATTATTATGGTACAATCCACCTTGTCCCATCACTCTTCAATCTTTCTGACACCTCTTCTGCATAATTCCTGAGGTGGGTGGGGAATGGGAAGTTACATGTTTACAGCTTGCAATGTTGAGAAATGAAAAAACAAGAGCATTTTGGTGAATGCACATGTTGTTCTGGCTCACTTAGAGCTGCTTTGTCCCTTGTTCATTTGTTTTGTCATATAATGATGTCCTGGTTCTACTTGAACATGAACAGTCATCCTGTGTACTGGTGTGCGATTGAATCAAGAGTTTTGGTGCCTAGGAGGCCATCTTTAATAATTATCTAGATTGAGCTGTTCCAAACATGTCACAGATGGGCAGTTCCTGTTTAGATGTACCCTGACATTAGAGATAACATATAAAACAGAGAAGGAATAGTTATAGACAGTATTAGAATTAGGTAGTTGCCACTTTGGGGCACATGGGTGATTAACAGTAATATTCCTTGGGAAATGAGACTTGCTTAAAGCTGGAATGTATTTACCAAGTACTTTAGTTACAACACTCTTACTTTTTTTTTTTTAATCATAACTAGGGTTATATTAATAGGTAGAACATAATTTATATACTTACCTTGCTTCTCTAAAAGGTTTCTTTTTTGTTGAAGATGAATTTCTGATATGCAGTTTATGGCAAACATTTTAGAGAAGCATTAGAGTGAAACAAAGTAGTTGACAAGGAAATTTGATTATAACACATTGGACATTTTTTATGCTACTTAATGAATTTAGCTATTTTAGTGCTTAATTTTTATAAGGTGAAAAAACAACTTT
Source organism: Myrmecophaga tridactyla (assembly GCA_004026745.1). Lineage (NCBI taxonomy): Eukaryota > Metazoa > Chordata > Mammalia > Pilosa > Myrmecophagidae > Myrmecophaga > Myrmecophaga tridactyla. Next base: position 6,128 of record PVIY010040856.1, on the reverse strand, counting down.
TTGCAACTGTTTGGAATAAAAGATATCATACTAACAATCTTAATTGGCATTTCTTGCAGCAATAGGACACAGAGCTTATAAGAGACATCACAGAATGTGTAAACATGAAAGTACTTTATAATTTGGAAATAGTCCATATTTATCACACTCCTGTTACTTTGGAATGATGCCTACAGGGGCTTTATAGTTTTTTCAGGGGCACTTAGCTAGGATTCCTAATACGCTTTTTTTTTAATTAAAATTTTCATTTTAAAATACCAAAAAACACCAAACGCAAACAAACATTCCTAACTTTTGACCATTCCATTCTACATATACAATCAGTAATTCACAATATCATCATATAGTTGCATATTCATCATCATGATCATTTCTTGGAACATTTGCATCTATTCAGAAAAAGAAATAAAAAGAAAACAGAAAAAAAACCACACATACATACTATACCCCCCACCCCTCCCCCTCATCAGTCACCAGCATTTCAATTTAAATTTATTTTAACATTTGTTTACCCTATTATTCATCTTTATTCCATATGTTTTACTTGTCTCTTGATAAGGTAGATAAAAGGAGCATCAGACACAAGGTTTTCATAATCACACAGTCATATTGTTAATGCTGTATCATTATACAATCATCTTCAAGAAACATGGCTACTGGAACACAGATCTACATTTTCAGGCACTTCCCTCCAGCCTCTCCACTATATCTTTTTTTTTTCCGTAATTTTTTATTTTTATTTTTTAAATACAAAAAAACACCAAATAAACGCAAACATTCCCATTTTGATCATTCCGTTTTACATTTATAATCAGTAATTGATAGTATCATCACATAGTTGCATATTCATCATCATGATCATTTCTTAGAACATTTGCATCAATTCAGAAAAAGAAATAAAAAGACAACAGAAAAATAAACAAAACAAAACAAAATTATGCATACACTTAACCTACCCCTTATCCCTCCCTTTCATTGATCACTAGCATTTCAAACTAAATTTATTTTAACATTTGTTCCCCATATTATTTATTTTTATTCCATATGTTCTACTTGTCTGTTGACAAGGTAGATAAAAGGAGCATCAGACACAAGGTTTTCACAATCACACAGTCACATTGTGAAAGCTGTATCATTATACAATCATCATCAAGAAACATGGCTACTTGGAAGACAGCTCTACATTTTCAAGCAGTTCCCTCCAGCCTCTCCATTACATCTTGAATAACAGGGTGATATCTACTTAATGCATAAGAATAACTCCAGGATAACCTCTTGACTCTGTTTGGAATCTCTCAGTCATTGACACTTTGTCTCATTTTATTCTTCCCCCTTTTGGTCGAGAAGGTTTTCTCAATCCCTTGATGTGAGTCTCAGCTCATTCTCTCTCCACTACAACTTGACTAACTAGGTGATACCTAGTTAATGCGTAAGAATAACGTCCAGAATAACCTCTCAACTCTGTTTGGAATCTCTGAGCCATTGACCCTTTATTTTGTCTCATTTCACTCTTCCCCCTTTTGGTCGAGAAGGTTTTCTCAATCCCCTGATGCTGAGTCTCAGCTCATTCTAGGGTTTTTCTCAATCCCTTGATGCTAAGTCTCAGCTCATTCTAGGATTTCTGTCTCACGTTTCCACGAAGGTCCACACCCCTGAGAGTCATGTCCCACGCAGACAGGGGGAGGGTGGTGAGTTTGCTTGTTGTGTTGGCTGGAGAGAGAGCGGCCACACCTGAGCAACAAAAGAGGTTCTCTTGGGGGTGACTCTTAGGCCTAATTTTAAGTAGATTTGACCCATCCTTTCTGGGGTTAAGTTTCATATGAACAAACCCCAAGATTTGGGTTCAGCCTGTAGCTTTGATTGTCCACACTGCTTGTGAGAATATCAAGAATTCAACTTGGGGAAGTTGAATTTCCCCCCGTTCTCGCCATTACCTGAAGGAGACTTTGCAAATACTTTTCCACTCACTGTTCAAATCACTCTGGGATTTATTGGGGCATCACGCTGGACAAACCAGCAAAATATCATGTCCTACTCAAGGTTCCATGTGCGTATGGTGTTCAATTAAGCTGTCTAAATAAGTTATATTAGGAAACGCACTAGTCAAAGTACAAATTTTGTACCAAGTGAACATTTGTTGCATTAGTCTCACACATAAGTTAAAATTTTAAAATATTAATTACCATCTATTTTCATCACTCTGCAGTAATGACATTCCTTTGTTCTTCCTCATGCAAAAACATTTTTTAAATTTGTACCTTTAGTCACTATCATTGTATATTCTAGGCATTCCTAGATTATACCATCTCAATCTTTATTGTCTACCTTTCTTTCTGATTTCATTTGTGCCCCCAGCCCTTTTCCTCTATCGTTCTCACATTCAGCTTCATTCAGTGTTTTAACATAATTGTATTACAGCTAGGTAGTATTGTGCTGTCCGTTTCTGAGTTTTTATATTCAGTCCTGTTGCACAGTCTGTACCCCTTAAGCTCCAATTACCCAATATCTTACCCTGTTTCTATCTCCTGATGGTCTCTGTTACCAGAGAAATTCTCCAAGTTTATTCACTAATGTCAGTTCATATCAGTGAGACCATACAGTATTTGTCCTTTTGTTTCTGGCTAATCTCACTCAGCATAATGTCCTTAAGGTCCATCCATGTTGTTACATACTTCATGACTTTATTCTGTCTTACGGCTGCATAATATTCCATTGTATGTATATACCACAGTTTGTTTAGGCACTCTTCTGTTGATGGACATTTTGGCTGTTTCCATCTCGTCGCAATCGTAAATAATGCTGCTATAAACATTGGTGTGCAAATGTCTGTTTGTGTCCTTGCCCTCATGACCTCTGAGTAGATACCTAGCAGTGGTATTGCCGGGCCATATGGCAATTCTATATTTAGCTTTTTGAGGAACCACCAAACTGCCTTCCATAGTAGTTGTCCCATTTGACATTCCCACCAACAGTGGATAAGTGTGCCTCTTTCTCCACATCCTCTCCAGCACATGTCAATTTCTCTTTTATTGATGATGGCCATTCTGGTGGGTGTGAGATGATATCTCATTGTGGTTGGTTTTGATTTGCATTTCTCTAATGGCCAGGGAAGTTGAGCATCTCTTCATGTGCCTTTTGGCCATTTGTATTTCCTCTTCTCAGAAGTGTCTGTTCAAGTCTTTTGCCCATTTTGTAGTTGGATTGGCTGTCTTTTTGTTGTTGAGTTGAACAATCTCTTTATAAATTCTGGATACTAGACCTTTATCTGATATATTGTTTCCAAATATTGTTTTGATTGTGTAGGCTGTCTTTTTATTTTCTTGACGAAGTTCTTTGAGGCGCAATTTGTTTAATTTTGAGGAGTTCCCATTTCTTTCTTTCTTTCTTCGATACTCTTGCTTTGGGTGTAGGGTCTAGGAAACCGCCTCCTAGTATAAGATTTATAAGATATTTCCGTACATTTTCTTCTAACAGTTTTATGGTCTTAGATCTAATGTTTAGGTCTTTGATCCATTTTGAGTTAATTTTTGTAGAGGGTGTGAGATATGGGTCCTCTTCATTCTTTTGCATATGGATATCCAGTTCTCTAGGCACCATTTATTGAAGAGACTGTACTGTCCTAGGTGAGTTGGCTTGACTGCCTTATCAAAGATCAATTGTCCATAGATGAGAGGGTCTATGTCTGAACACTCTATTCTATTCCATTGGTCAGTATATCTGTCTTTATGCCAGTACCATGCTGTTTTGACCACTGTAGCTTTGTAATACACCTTAAAGCCATGTAGCATGAGACCTCCGACTTCATTTTTTTTTTCTCGGGGTACTTTTAGCTATTCAGGGTACCCTGTCCTTCCAGATAAATTTGGTTATTCGTTTTTCTATTTCTGAAAAGTAAGTTCTTGGGATTTTAATTGGTATTGCATTGAATCTGTTAATCAATTTAGGTAGAATTAACATCTTAATTATATTTAGTCTTCCAATCATGAACACGGTATGCCCTTCCATCTATTTAGGTCTTCTGTGATGTCTTTTAACAATTTCTTGTAGTTTTCTTTGTGTAGGTCTTTGGTCTCTTTAGTTCAATTTATTCCTAAATATTTTATTCTTTTGGTTGCAATTGTAAATGAAATTCTTTTCCTAATTTCCCCCTCAGATTGTTCATTAGTAGTTTATAGAAACACTACAGATTTTTGAGTGTTGATCTTGTAACCTGCCACTTTGCTGTACTCATTTACTAACTCTGGTAGTTTTGCTGTGGATTTTTCGGGGTTTTTGACGTATAGTATCATATCATCTGCAAACAGTGAGAGTTTTACTTCTTCCTTTCCAATTTTGATCCCTTGTATTTCTTTTTCTTGTCTAATTGCTCTGACTAGAACTTCCAATGCACTGTTGAAAAACAGTGGTGATAGTGGACATCCTTGTCTTATTCCTTATCTTAGCGGGAAAGCTGTCAGTCTTTCCCCATTGGGGAGGATGTTATCTGTGGGATTTTCGTATATTCCCTTTATTAGTTTGAGGAAGTTCCCTTCTATTCCTATCCTTTGAAGTGTTTTCATCAGGAAAGGATGTTGAATTTTGTCAAATGCCTTTTCTGTGTGAGTTGAGATGGTCATGTGGTTTTTCTGCTTTGATTTGTTGATATGGTGTATTACATTAATTGATTTTCTTATGTTGACCCATCCTTGCATACCTGGGATGAATCCTACTTGGTCATGACGTATAATTCTTTTAATTTGTTGCTGGATTCGATATGCAAGAATTTTGTTGAGGATATTTGCATCTATATTCATTAGAGAGATTGGTCTGTAGTTTTCTTTTTTTGTAATATCTTTGTCTGGCTTTGGTATGAGGGTGATGTTGGCTTCATAGAATGAGTTAGGTAGCTTTCCCTCCTCTTCAGTTTTTTTGAAGAGTTTGGGCAGGATTGGTACTAATTCTTTCTGGAATGTTTGGTAGAATTCACATGTGAAGCCATGTGGTCCTGGACTTTTCTTTTTGGGAAGCTTCTTAACAACTAATTTAATTTCTTTACTTGTGATTGGTTTGTAGAGGACGTTTATTTCTTTTCGAGTCAGAGTTGGTTGTTCATGCCTTTCTAGAAAGTTGTCCATTTCATCTACATTGTCGTGTTTATTAGCATAAATTCGTTCATAGTATCCTGTCATTACTTCCTTTATTTCTGTGGGGTCAGTGGTTATGTCTCCTCTTCCATTTGTGATCTTATTTATTTGCATCCTCTCTCTTCTTCTTTTTGTAAATTTGCTAAGGGTCCATCAATCTTAATGATTTTCTGTAGAACCAGTTTTGGGTTTTGTTGATTTTCTCAATTGTTTTCATTTTCTCAATTTCATTTATTTCTGCTCTCATCTTCATTATTTCTTTTGCTTGCTTTGGGGTTAGTTTGCCATTCTTCTCTACTTCTTCCAAGTGGACAGTTAATTCCTCGATTTTTGCCCTTTTTTCTTTTTTGATATAGGTATTTAGGGCAATATATTTCCCTCTTAGAACTGTCTTTGCAGCATCCTATAATTTTTGATGTATTGTCTTTTCGCTTTCATTTGCCTCAAGATATTGATTGATTTCTCTTGTAATGTCTTCCTTGACCCAGTGATTGTTTAAGAGTGTGTTGTTGAGCCTTCATATATTGTGAATTTTCTTCCTCTCTGCCTGTTATTGATTTCCAGTTTCATTCCTTTATGATCTGAGAAAGTGTTTTGTATGATTTCAGTCTTTTAAAATTATTGAGACTTGCTTTGTGACCCAGCATATAGTCTATCCTTGAGAATGATCCATGAGCACTTGAGAAAAAGGTGTATCCTGCTGTTGTGGGGTGTAATGTTCTATAAATGTCTGTTAAGTCTAGTTTATTGTATTATTCAAATTCTGTTTCTTCATTAATACTCTCTCTAGATGTTCTCTCCATTGGTGAGAGTGGGGAATTAAAGTCTCCAACTATTATGGTAGATGTGTCTATTTCCCTTTTCAGTGTTTGCAGTGTTTGCCTCACGTATTTTGGGGCATTCTGGTTCGGTGCATAAATATTTATGATTGTTATGTCTTCTTGTTGAATTGTTCCTTTTATTAGTACATAGTATCCTTCTTTGTCTCTTTTAACTGTTTTACAT
>PVIY010040855.1:0-22057 GCA_004026745.1 Myrmecophaga tridactyla | reverse complement strand
TAACACGGAACTAGAGAAGTTAAATAACTTGATAAATTAATTAGACCTAACAGACATATATAAATCATTGCACCCCAAAACTCAAGGATATGCATTCTTCTCTAGTGCACATGGAACATTCTCCAGAATACATCATATGCTGGGCACAAAACAGGTCTTTGTAAATTTTTAAATATTGAAACTATTCAAGCACTCTCTCTGATCACGATGGGAAGAAGCTGGATCTCAATAACCACCAAAGAATGAGAACATTTGCAAATATATGGGGATTAAATAACACACTCTTAAACAACGAGTGTGTTAAAGAAGAAATTGCTAGATAAATCAGTAGCTATCTGGAGATGAATGAAAATGAGTATACAACTTATCAGAACTTATGGGATGTGGCAAAGGTTGTGCTGAGAGTGAAATTTATTGCCCTAAATGCCTATATTAAAAAACAGGAAAGAGCAAAAATCTAGGACTTAACAACACATCTGGAGGAACTTGAGAAAAAACAGCAAACACAACCCCAAAGCAAATAGAAGAAGGGAAATAACAAAGATTAAAACAGAAATAAAAGAATAGGAGAACAAAACAACAATAGAAAGAATCAATAAAACCAAAAGTGGGTTCTTTGCAAAAATCAATAAAATTGATGGGCACTAGCAGGACTGACAAAGAAAAAAAAAAGAGAGGATGCAAATAAACAAATTCAGAAATGAGAATGAGTGCATAATCACAAACCCTGAAGAAATAAAAGAAATTATAAGAAGATACCATGAACAACTATATACCAACAAACCAGACAATTTAAATGAAATGGACAAATTCCTGAAGACACAGAAATAAGCTACACTGATGCAGGAAGAAATAGAAGATCTCAACAAACCACTCACAATAAAGAAATTCTATCAGTCATCAAAAATCTTCCTACAAAGAAAAGCCCAGGGCCAGATGGCTTCACAGGAGAATTTTATCAAACATTCCAAAAAGATCTAACACTATCCTGCTAAAACTTTTCCAAAAAATTGAAGAAAAAAAAATTCTACCTAACTCATTTTATGGAGCTAATATCATTTTAATACCAAAACTGGGTAAAGATGGTATAAAAAAGGAAATCTACATGCCAATCTCCCTAATGAACATAGGTGCAAAAATTCCCAACAAATATTAGCAAATCGAATCCAACAACCATCAAAAGAATTATACATCACTACCAACTCAGGTGCATACCAGGAATACAAAGATGGCTCAACTAAAAAAAAAATCAATTAATGTAACATAGTACACTAACAAATCAAAAGGGAAAAATCACATGATCATCCTGATTGATGCTGAAAAAGGATTTAACAAAATTCAACAGATAAAAACATTAAAAAATATAGGACTCAATATATATTGAGGTAACTACCTCAATATGATGAAGGGAATATATGAAAAGCTGACACCCAGAATCTTACTCAATGGAGAGAGACTGAAAGCTTTCCCCCTAAGATCAGGAATGAGGTAAACATGCCCACTGTCACCATTATTATTTAATATTGTGCTCAAAGTTCTAGCTAGAGCAATCAGGAAAGACAAAGAAATAAAAGACATCCAAACAGGAAAGGAAGAAGTAACACTCTTATTTGCAGATGACATGATACTATACTTGGAAAATCCTGAGAAATCTACAGCAAAGTTACTTGAGCTAATAAACAAATTCAGCAAGGTGGCAGGATATAAAATTACTGTGCAAAAATCAGTAATGTTTCTGTACACAAGCAATGATCTAGCTGAGGAGACATTTAAGGAAAAAATTCCATTCAAAATAGCAATTAAAAAAATCAAGTACTTAAGAATGAACTTAACGGGGGACATAAAGCACTTGTACACAGAAACTACTTAACATTGCTAAAAGAAATCAAAGGAGATCTATAAAGGTGGAAAGACATTCCCTGCTCATGGATAGGAAGGCTAACTATAGTTAATATGTCAATTCTCCTCAAATTTACCTATAGATTCAGTACTGTACCAATCAAAATTTCAACAACCTGCTTTAAAGATGTGGAAAAGCTAATTACCAAATTCATCTGGTAGAGAAAGTGACCTCAGATAGCTAAAAGCATCCTAAAAAAGAAGAACAAAGTGGGAGGATGAACACTCCCTAACTTAAAGCCTATTATAAAACCACAGTGGTCAAAACAGCATGGTACTGGCACAAAGATAGATGCATTGGCCAATAGAATCAAATTGAGAGTGTAGAAATAGACCACCAAATCTATGGTCAACTGATTTTTGGCAAGGCCCCCAAGTCCTTTTAACTGGGACAAGATAGTCTGTTCAATAACTGAGCATGAAAGAACTGGATATCAATAGCTAAAAGAATGAAAGAGAACCCCTATCTTACACCCTATACAACAATTAACTTAAAGTTGATCAAATGCCTAAGAATAAGAACTAGCACCATAAAGCTCCTAGAAGAAAATGTAGGGAAACATCTTCAAGACCTAGTAACAGGAGGTAGCATACTAAACTTTACACTCAAAGGACAAGCAACAAAAGAAAAAGAAAAAAGATAAATGGGAACTTCTCAAAATTGAATGCTTCTGTGCCTCTAAATACATTGTCAAAAAGGTGAAGAGGCAGCCAACTCAATGGGAGAAAATATTTGGAAATCACATACCAGACAATGGTTTGATTTCCTGTATACACAAAGAAAACAACTAAACAACAAAAGAATAAGCAACCAGTTATAAAATGGACTAAAGATATGAATAGGCATTTTTCTCACGAGCAGATACAGATGGCTCAAGAGCAAATGAAGAGATGTTTACTTTCATCGGCTATAAGGGGATTGCAGATCAAGACTACATTGAGATACCACCTTACACCTATAAGAATGTTTGCCATTAAACAAACAGGAAACTATAAATGTTGGAGAGGATGTGGAGAAACTGGGACACTTATGCACTGCTGGTGGCAATGTACAATGGTGCAGCCACTGTAGAAGACTGTTGGGTGGTTCCTTAGGAAACTAAATATCTAGTTGCCCTATGACCCAGCAATAGCACTACTTGGTATGTACCCAGAAGATCTGAAAGCAGTGATACAGATAGACATTTGTACACCAATGTTCATAGCAGCATTATTCATAATCAGTAAAAGATGGAAACAAAGCAAATTCCCATCAACAGATGAGTGGATCAACAAAATGTGGTATATATATACGAGAGAATACTACACAGCAGTAAGATGAAATGGCATCCTGAAGCACATGACAAGATGGATGAGCCTTGAGGACATAATGCTGAGTGAAATACTGTATAATTCCACTTTTATGATGAGCATAAAGATATAATCACAAGCTCATAATGCAGAATATAAGGGGCTAGAGATACATAGAACTAGAGATGGGTGAATCGTTAGCTACTGAGGTTGAACTCAATGTAAGGGAACAGATAAAAGTGAAGGTGGTTCTCTAGTGGGTCTATGCATAATATTATCACATTGAAGCTTAAGAAGATTAAAAGGGATTTTATAGACCTATGTGTCCCACTGATTAATACTAGAAATATGAATTAGTTCTTGCAAGTATTACTTCAAAGATATGATTCCTGTACAAAGAATGTTTAAGTCCCAGGTACAGGGGGAAAACAAGTATTTCATGCTATGGGCTTTGTTCAAAAGGAGAACATCAGCACTACTGTAGCAGCAGCAGAGGTAAATAATGGGGGGAGGAACAAGAATTAAGATGAGGTTTAGATTTCCTATTTGGCAATTGGTTTTCTTTCTTTTGGGAACAATGAAATTATCTAAAATTGAGAATCTTGATGGACTGGACTTTGGGCACTATACATGATGACTGATGAATGCAGGTGTCTGAAGGATGCACTGACTGTGAAGTAGATTTGGTGAATGATGGTGCATATTTATGAACAAAGGTTGTGCTGCTACAAAAAAGGAACAAAGTTGTGAGACATACAATGATGTGAATGAACATGTGGGACATTTGGTGAGGCAAAATAAGTCAGAAAAAAAGAACAACAATGGTATGGGCTCCTTTAGAAAATGCTTATAAGAAACCAGGGTTCTAGATTGTAAGCTTTTATAGCAGACACATTAAGTCCGGAATTGTGATTATTATTTATGGATTTCAAGATGCTGTTTATATGTGTGTATGTGTGTAATTAAAGATGAGAATTAAGCTGATCAGGATGGGATAAAACTACTTTAGAACACAGCGGGTAAGGAAGACATTGTCTATATTTTAGAAGCAAACATACTTTTTGAGACCAAAGGAAGAAAGGTTTATTTGGTATTCAACTGAAATTTTCTTTAGCGCATAATTTAACTCAACCTATCTGTAGAGCTCATTTCAACAGTTGAAGCACAGGGTGCCCAGAATAAGAAAGAAGTCCCTCAGTCCTGTATAGATTATTGTAATGCCTGGATACATCCTAGAGTAAATTAAGCAGATAATCAAAAAGTATTGACAAAGTTCCTTGAGAGATGGGAGAAAGAATATGGAACTATTAAACCTTACCATCAGAGTGTCTCCTGATACTGGGCCAAACGTTAGGGACACATAAATTAATAGGCCATGCCCTCGATCCTGTGACTTACTCATGTGAAGTTTATGTAGGTAGTGGAGTAGCTTAGATTACTTAAAGGCATGCCTAAGAGTTACTTCTGAAAGACCTCTTTTGTTGCTCAGATGTGGCCTCACTCTCTCCTAGCCTAACTCTGCAAGTGAAATTATTGTCCCTCACCCCCACCATGTGGGACATGACATCCAGGGTGAAAGTCTCCCTGGCGACATGGGATATGATTCCCAGGTATGAGCCTGGTCCTAGTGCCATGGAATCAATAATTCCATCCTGACCAAATGGGGGAAAAGAAGTGTAACTAATAAAGTATCAGTGGCAGAGAGAATTCAAATATGGTTGAGAGGCTATTCTGGAGGTTGCTCATATGAAAGCTTCTTTCATAAGAGTTAGACCTTGCTATCTATCATAACCTGCCAAACCCCAATCAGGACCAATCCTAAAGCACACCTAGGGCAATATATAAGAGTTCACAAGGGTTCCATGCACTAGAGTAACTTTCCAGAAACCTACAACCTCCAGATGGGTCCCTGGTCCAGATAAGTTCTGAAACCTAAGGGCTTAACCTCTCCAGAACATCAGATAGTTTCATCTCCCTACCCCATATTAGTGGCATCTCCTTCCAACATGAAAAAGTTAGAATGACCATATCCCAAAGATCCCTGAAGAGAGGAATGGAAAGATCAAAGGTGATGGTGGAGTTATATGGTAAAGATAGGACTTAACAAATGAGCATGAATGCTGAACCATTAAATTGATATCTCTTTTAGTCTCCAGTATCTTAGAGCAACTAAAAGTAAAAACCTAAAATTGTGGAATTGTAACCCATGTCAAACTCTGAATTATGTTCTACAACTAGTTGTGATGCAGAGCTTTAAAATTTACAGCTTTTTTGAATATATGTTTCACAATAAAAGAAGAAAAAAATTCGATTGTGATGATAAAATAATATTTAAGCCTTCTAGCCTCCTGTATTGTGGGGCAGCTAGAAGGCAAAAATTTGAGAGGATCGTATGGTAGACCATGACAAACTCTGGGATCTGTCCTGTAACTGCTTGTTGAAGAGCACTTTGAAAACTATTGCCTTTTTATTTCTTTGCTTTGTATATATGTTATACTTATACAATAAAAAAGTTAAAAAATAATCTATTTCTATTTATTCATTCCGTGGTTTCAAACCCAATGTGGTAGAATGGAAACCTTTTGGGGGGACACTAGATTTTATCATTTAAAAGTTATGTTTTTCTGTCTATAAATAGATACATCAACTCATCTTTGAAGAAGCCTTACTTCATCTTGGAACAACCAAGTGAATATCCTCTATTGCAAAGAAAGAAGGCAGCTATTTCCAAAGAGAGTGGATATCAGGCCATTCTGATGACACAGCATAAACACTTTATGTGGATGTCACCATGTTGCTCCAAAGCAAAGATCTTGGCTCTTCCAGTGCTGCAATAGTGCAAATTTGTCTGAGTGGGCAAGGATTTCACCATTTTATCTCTTTGGAAATAAGTATTATTGATGTTCTCTGCATGGATTAGTGTTACCCTAACTTAGGTGAATGAAAGCAAAGAGACTATGTAGTATTTGAGAAATAATTCATCATAAGAATAAGAGGGGATTGGGCAGGTAGTCCAGCAACCATCCATGATTAGATGAACACTAAAGAGCAAGTGCTTTTGTTCACAGAAGGGCCTTAAACCTTACACACAAAGCTGTGGACCACATGTTGGGGGGAAAAGCCAGTCTCTGAGGTATGGGTACTCATCTCTGAATTGAAAGTACTGATAAATAAAATTGAGGCCAAGCAGTTTTTGATATGAGACAACTTTCAGCATGTATGACTTGGGAAAGAGTGGCCTCCTCTGTTTTGAGAGCCACTATAGCTTGTTTAAATGAGCAGAGAACTGTACCATGTCTTGAGCCCCATGAACCAGAGATCAGTGAAAGCGGGCTTCCACAGCAGTGGTTAATGGAAAGCTTTCTTCAAAATATCTCCTACTACAGGCACACACCATCAGCAACAATCAGGCAGGTCAAAACAATGATCTAGGGCTTGTTCTGTATATAACATGAGAGGACTATTTTATATCTTCTTTTCCATATAGAACTGTGAACCTGTGCAAGAACTTTTTTAGGATTCTTGCCAATATTTTTGAAAGATAAATGCAAAAAAATATTGTATTTCCAATGAAGCAATACATTTTCATTATTAAGAGAGAGGTGTCACTACCTTATAGGCCAAACTTGCCAAGATGAAAATTACTCAGGTGAATTATTCATTCAAAAGATATAGAGCATATACTCTGTGCCAGGCAATGTTGTAGGTATTAGGCTTGATACAAAAATATCAAGAAATTTCATATAAGTAGGGAGAAAGAAATGGAAAAGATTAGAAACAACTATGAGCTTATACGAATTTACCTTTCACAACCTCTCAGTAGTATGTGCTTTTTAAGAACTATTATTAACATATCCAATCTGGTGTTCCAAATAAAGTAGATAATAACCTGTAATTATTTCCACCATAGGTTGCCACTATAGTACAGTTATTTTTAGAAGAAATTTAACAATGAGTATCAAAAGTCACAAAAATTGTTGTAGAATCAAAATATAAGGATTGTTCCAAAGATATTAATTAAGTATGTGGACAAAAATGTGCATCTTTAACATAGAAGATCATCTAAAATGCCATAAATATCCAATAAAAATTGCTGAATAAATTGTGTTGACAAAAAACAGAATAGGGTCTGATTTTTTTTATCTAATTGGAAATATTTGACTGTGTCCTGGAATCATTAAAATCATATTATAGAAGAATAAAGATGACATGAGCACATTAAAATATACACATACACACATAAGTGCCAGCAGGGGAGTAGTTATTTTTATTTATTTTCTTGCAATCATATATTTAAATATTTAAATAATTAAGTTTAATTGTGTATTATATTTATAATTTGTATTATATTAATATTATATTTAAAATTAAACTTGATGATAAAAGAAATAAATTCCAGGTAGGTTAGGATGCAAAGAGAAACAATATAAAACTTAAAGCAAAATCAAGGAGTACATAGGCTAATACGGAATTGCTAATAATGAAGACATGAATTCTGTAAGTTGTAAAGTAAAAGACAAATATATTTGATAATATAAATATAAGATTTTCATGTGAATAAAGTTCTAATTTGATGAATAGATAAGTGTAATTGGGGTAATAAAAGAAATACAGATGTGAAAATAGAGAGTAATATAAAGAAATCTACAAATTCACTTAAAAATGTCCAAGTAGAACAAATTGTGAAGAAAATGAGTGGACCATGTGCAGGCAAAGTTCCATCAGGTACTTTTGATTGAGAAAATCAAAACTTAGATGAATTTTTTAAATCATAATCACATTTAAATATATGCACCTATGGACTGCAATAACAGACATTTATTATACGGACTTGAGTTTCATTCAGGTGTTGGGGAGAGAAATGAAAAGCAGTATATCAATCAGCATGACCCATCAGTGTTGCCCAAAACAACTTTCTATAATGATGGAAATGATCCATATCTCCACTGTGCAATACAGTAGCTACTGGCAATATGTGATTTGAAGGATTTGAAATGTGAGCAAAGTACTCATTTTTAATATTTCATTAATTTTTATTTAATTTCAAGTAACCATATGTGACAATTCTTAGATTATGTTACAGGAAAAAAAAAGAAATATCTGCAGTGGCTTAAAAAAAAGTATATTTCTTATTAATAATCTTGGCAATTTCAGATTAGAGAAGTAAGCCTCTACTCCATGTCTTTTTTACTCAAATATGAGGAGTAAAAACTAGAGGAGTATCCTCTATTTGGGCAAGTGATACCTGATAGCAAGGGAATAACAACATGCCAAATTGGGGGCTGTCTTCTAGGCTTCTCCAAGTAGTGTCAGATGTCATTTGCGCTCACATTTATCCTTGACCAAAGCAAGAGAAGAGGGAAAGTCAACATCACCATGTGCCTAGAGCAGGGCTTCTCAGCTTGGGCAATACTGACCTTTTAGGTGCATGAATCTTTGTTGTGGGAGTTATCTAGTGCATTATAGAATGCTTAACATCATCCTTGGCCTCTACCATGAGATCCCTGCACCATTCCTCAGTAATAACAATCAAACATTTCTCCAGACATTCCCAAATATCTCCTGAGGAAGTGGAGTGGAGAGGGAGTTGTTCCTGATTGAGAACCCCTAGTCTAGAAATATTTGGTGAAAACACCGATGAATACCACAAAGGTAGAAAACAGATTGCCCTAAAATAATGAAAGATACAATCTTACTTATTCTAAATCAGTTGTATATATGGTATATAGAAAGATTCATTAAAATCAGTTCCACAGCTAATGATTTTTGAGGATGTACATGATACTGTGATGTTTCATGTCAACAAAAAAATGAAAATTAAAACACTCACTTAAAAATTTGATGGTGAGGGCCACAGTGGCTCAGCAGGCAGAGTTCTCACCTGCCATGCTAGAGACCCAGGTTCGATTCCCAGTGCCCACCCATGCAAAAAAATATAAAATTGAAAAAAAAATGTGATGGTGAATAAATTATGACACTTTTAAATGCATATTTATATTTGTAAAAGAACATAACTGGAAACAAAGAGAAAGTTGAAAGCAATGTGTTAGATAGGGAATCTTAGAATTTACCAATAATATTAGTATTTAGCAATTTAAGGGGAATAACATATAAGGCGTTGGGACTGCATAATGTGGAAGTTACTTCTCAACAGAAGTAGATTATGGGAACAGTTTTTATACAAAACAGGAATCCTTGAAGGAAAAAAGCATTCAAAATATGTTAGAATATAAGAACTCTGCAAGCAATGGGAAAAAAATAAGGAAACCTATGTATCTTGACCTTGATTCTGGGTGGAAAAACAAACACAAGGGGAAAAAAATTCATAGGTAGGCCTGCCTTACAAAACAAAATCCTATCAGAAAGAAATGATAGGACCTATGTGTTTAGGATTCACACTTGACCTTAAACCATAAATGAACATTATATGAAAGAAGAAAGACTGCAATGGGTAAAAGAAAAAAAAAATGACAATAATAATGCTATTTTAAAAATTGTAAAGAGAAATAAATTATTAAAATAAAAACTAAAATTGAAGAACAATGTATCATAAAAAAGATTAATTTGGAAAAGAAATAAAGATAATTTCTAAAAAAGCATGTATCTGTATATATTAAGCAAAATTAAACAATTAAGGATATAATTGACAGGAAAGTACACAGAGCAAAATAAGGATCTGATAAAATATAAAATAGGATATTGAAGTATTTAACTAACTAAAGAACTTTGTTAGACCATAACACACTGACAAATTAATATTTGATAGTTTTAATCAAATGCTAGAGCAGGTTTTTTTAAAATATGATATTTTTGTGGCATATATGTTAATTGTCAAACACTTCCTCTTAACTAACATAATCCAAATTTTATTCTGGCAGGTGATGGACCCAAGGGAAAAATGAAAATTGCATTTTGAGACATATTTTTAGTTGTGCGTACCTACGTCTAACCTATGACAAAAGAGATGTAAAGAGTTTATGAACCTCCAAGATTACTTAAAAGAAAAAGTTATGCCTTCTTCATTCATTCTTTAGCCACCTATGTAGAACTCCATTGGGATGGTTGGAGTTCCAGCAGCTATACTGGGCACTGAGAATGTGTAGTTTATACATGGGCATAAACTATAAATGAATATACATGAAACTAAAAGGAGACTGGGCCCTGATCACCATGGAGCCACCACACCAACACCAAACTACTTCCTTCTGAACTTATTTATTGTATGTAAAAAATAAATTTCTTTCTCATATGCAATACAACATTTTGGAGCATGGTAGCTCATTAATCTAAATATAATCTTAACTGACAAATAAATTAGTGTACCCAAATGTGGTTTTGCAAGTGACAGAATTTTTTTTAATCACATTAGCTTAATGGAAGCAGCAAATGTGAAGAACACTGCAGTTTGCAAAAAAAAAAAAAAGACACTTGTTTTGGTGACTAAAGAGTAAATCAAGACCCCAAATAAAATTTGGTTAAACAATCTAACTAATGTAATGTACCCTTAATATAAATTGAATCCCTTGGCCCAATAGTTTAAACTTATGGTAGACTACAATATGATTAAAAAACTTCACTCTCTCACACATAATAAGATTGTATATCTAAATCTGCCATGGGTGGGGTATTTTCACCATTGTTTGAATCTGAGTTTGCCCATATGGCATGCTTTGGCCAATGGGGTATTTCCAGACATGAGGAAATTGGAGGCTTAAGAATTGCATGCCATATCTGATCTGTTCTTTCTTGTACCTCTGCCATTGCGGCAAGATGAATTTTCCCAGAGAAGCCCACTGGTCCCCAGAGATGGGGAGGCTCATAGTGTACAGGCCCCAGCTGACCTGCTCTAGTCCAGACAAAGCTATATTACCAAATTGCAAATTGATACACAGATGCTGAAACATATCTAGTCAATTTCAGCACAGCTGTTCAACTGGGCTCAGAGAATCAGCACACTCAGTCCACCTCAGATCTGTGACAATAAATGACTATTAATGTAAGCCACTGAGTTTTTAGGTGGTTCCTAGTACAGTTTATTGATAAATATCAAATATTTTTGCTTAAACAAAGCAAGTAAGATTTTACTAGGTTTCCCATCTATTTCATCCCTAAGACCACCATACTCAATTCACCAATTCTAAGATCTGTGTGGGTAAAATTTTCACCACTGCTTTGGCTCAGCAGTCCATTACAATGATCACACTCACCTTGTCATTGCAGGCTGATTTTCCCATTTTTTTTTCTGACTTTCTGGGATCCCATTAGGAAGTATACTACCATAATAGCAACTCCCTTGCCATTCATGGCCTGCAGAAAAGAGCCACTACAAAGCCTTTCAAGGATGCTTCACTAATGCATTTTTCAAACCTGGATGAAATGTAGCCAGAGATGTTATCAGTTTGTTTCAACAACACAGATGACAGTTTACTTTTTTGACTGTTGCTAGTACAGAGGTATTCCATATATTATTTTTATGATGCTTTAAGGTTGTTTAGTTCAGATTCATACATTAAAAAGTCACAGCATGCGTGTGTGCTTCATGATTCTATTTCAGAAATAAGTGAGCAAATATACTATTTGTCATTTATTTCTCTATCATTTTCTGAGGAATCTCTGGAATCTGGTGGAAGGATACACATCCGGGGATGGTTGGCTTTTCCTTTACATGATTTTGAATTGTCTAATTACTGCAACAATTTTTAGCATACAATCAATGGATTAATCTAATAAATAGATAGTTAAAATGACAGTAAATAGATTGAAAGCAGATTTTCATTTCCATAAATTACAATTTTCACCTCTTTAAAACATGTTAGATGTTTAATAAAATGTTTAATATGTATGCTAGAATACTTGGAGACTATGGTTAGGGGGAAAAATACACTAAAGAGTCTCTGTGTGTGTTTATCACATTTATTTGTTTAATTATTTATTTTTAATTTTGATGATCTCCTGAAAAGTGACTACTTATATGTGGGGAAAAACTATTATTTTTCCAAATCAAATTTCCTTGAAATAAATTATTAATGTTTAAACTTAGCACTCTTTCTTGTATAATCTACCACAATAGGAACCTAAAAGAACCATATTCTCATCTTTAACAATTTCAACCACCTATGGTTATATTAAAAAATAACAATCATATCAAAGTGGAATAAAAGTGAAAACCTCAGAAGAGACAAAATATATATTATATATTATATTCATAAAATATGCAATATACCTTGAAACCATAAGCTTGAAACTTTAATGTATAAAGCAAGCATACTGTTAGTACTCAAAAAGAAGAAGGAATTATTCAAGAAAGTAATGGGTAGTCACTAAAATAATTTTTCTGGTCTTTAAAAAAATCAAGATGACCAAATAGTACAATGTACATGATTGGAAAATTATAATTGGTGATATTGATTTGAGCTCTGTGTGCATGTTACAATACACACAAGCTCAAATGTACATTTATGTCATTCCCAGTCTAGAAAAAATGTTATTTACAAATTTCCTTCAAATTTATTATAGCCTAGGACAACATGGATACTTGCACAATCCAGTATTCTTTGATCATAATGTAAACCCTTCAGAATTAATGAAAGGCATCAAATATATCAAATAACTTATTCTAAATATTTCTTTCAAAAAGTTGAATCAAGTGTAAAAGGATAAATAGAGAAAAATGCATCTCTCTTGGATGGGCACCTACTTGGCTTCCTATTGTTTCCATCCTGTCCTCTGGGCCACCAAGGTGTTTCCAATTTCCATGACAAAGCATCCTTGAAACAGATTCTTTGATAACACTCTTTATGGACTGTTATTTATTTGAAATGTATACACAGGAGTGAAACTGCCAGAATATGTGCTACAATTCTATTTAACTTGAATATATAGGGCCATCTTGCTCACCAGAAATTGTGCACAGGTCTGCACCAGCAGCACACAAGAGTAGGTAATGTCCCTCAGTCCTATCAAAGTTTGGTTAATTACTCAGCTTTTAACTGTTATATTTCTTGTCATTCTTATATACTCATATCTTTTTTGTTTTATTTTTGTTTTGTTTTGTTTTTAAGGCTTAATCTTTGATTTATTTTAGCAGTTACTTATGTTTGTTTATTAATAAAACCAATCCACAAACAATTTTAATGTATGAACATTCCATACTTGGTGTGCAATCAATGGCTCACAATATCATCACATAGTTGTATATTTCTCACTACGATCATCTCTCAGAACATTTATATCACTCCAGAAAAAATAAAAAAGAAAGAGCTAAAAACTCATACATACCATACCCCTTACCCCTCCCTCTCATTGACTACTAGATTTCCCTCTACCCAATTTATTTTAACATTTGTTCCCCCATTATTTATTTATATTTTTAATCCATTTTTTTTTACTCATCTGTCCATACCACAGATAAAAGGAGCATCAGAACAAGGTTTTCATAATCACACAGTCACTTTGTGAAAGTTGTATCATTATACAATCATCTTAAAGAAACATGGCTATGGTTTCAGGCACTTCCCTCTAGCCTCTCTAATACACCTTAAACTAAAAAGGGACTATCTATGTAATGCGTAAGAATAACACATGACTTATATCTTGTGTTTCAGTTTTATGTAGTTGATTAATACATACTTGAGAAAATGTTCACATGCTTAATGTCTTTGGAGGGGCTCTTTTTGAAAAATTGCTTGTTCATATGCCATGTTCTATTTTTGGTTAAGATACATTTCTTGTTTCCTTTTAGATTTCTGCAGTTCCTAATATATTCTATATATTTATCATTTGTTAGATTTGGGTTCTGTAAATATCTTTTTTTTCCCCATTTCTCTCTATTAACTTAGTCTAAGGTATATTTTGTTGAATAAAAATATTTCATTTTGGTCTATTCAGATTCATCAAATGCATGCCTTATAACTTAGTGCTTTTAAAGTTTTTTGTGTTCAAATTTTTAAGGGTCCTTGTTGCTCAGTTTCCAACTTGTTGAGTTGCAAAATTAATGTTTTATTTGCATGCATTTTTATGTTTTAATTAATGCATTTAGGGCTTTATGATTTTTCAGTATTAAGCACTATGTCATACATTCTAAAAGTATAAATCTTTCTAGTCTGATAATTTCCATTATTATCTCACATAGATGTTCATCAGAGGAATGAATATACTATGAATGCCAGGAAATTTTGTCTGTTCTTTATTTGTCTTTGTTTATGTTTTTGTTTGTGTGTATGTGTTTTTAGTATGTATTAATATATAGTTTTTGATTGGAACAAAGAAAGAAAAAAGTCAAGGAACAAAAAAATACAGGTCATTTAATAGAGTGTATTTACTCTCAAAGGCTGTGCTTAATTTCACAATCTTTTTTATTATTGAGTTCTAATTTAATTTTATTTGGGGAACCTATTTTGGCCTGAAATAAACTGATGCTGTATACGTTGAAATATAGTATTTTTTCAGTAATTGGTAGAAAATATTATATTTTATGTGAATGCAATATTATTTATTAGATCATGTCCAAATTGCCTTTACAAATATCACATTTTCTTACTTTGCTCAGGTGCTGAAAGTAGAATATTAAAAATATATTCTCCCTATGTAAATTTTTCATGGCAGACAAGAACTCTGCCTGCTGAGCCCTACCGTGGCCCACCTGGATATTTTACTTTGTTATTGAGTCGTGACCCTATTCATTAATAGATCACAGCATAAATTCTGGCTGTTAATGTTTTGTAGTTCCTTCGTGGAAGAAAGAAAGGCTCAATCCTCCATCCAAATTTGTTTCTGATGTCAAGACTGATTATGCCATACACACCAATAGTATTTGAAAACAATTGTGCCTTTTAAAACATATCCTTTAATTGGTCTTTAAAGTCATATGTCTTTAGATTGATTAATATTTTGGTGCTATATATCATCATTATTGCTTCTTTGCAATAGTACAAGTCATAATTTGTTGATTCTTTTTATAGATGGTAAGCATTCTTGGGTGTAATCTTTAGTCAATGCTTTAATTCTGCCTTCTATTTTACCACTTTTCATTTTTTTATTTCTAATTCACCATTTTTCTCAAAGATTCATTTTTAGAATTTAAATAACTCCATTTAAAAATTTCTAGTGTGTTCTTTTAGTTTTCTTACTCAAATGTACCTGTGTTTTACTGTGATAATTTATTTCTGTATTATTAACATTAATAGATAACATTATTAACATTAATATTAATATATTATATGTTAATTATATCGATATATTATATTATTTATTATAATATTAATAAAATTAATTATATAATTAATATGATAATATTAATAGATGAGATTATTAACATCATTAGATAATATGAATATTTCAAGGCATACTATGTACATTGCCTCAGGAGTTGGTTGGCTATCTTCATAAGGTCAGATTGCCTATGGTGTTTTCAAATTATAGTTTGAAATTTCATATTGCTTATGATTTTCCTGTGTGCTTATTCCTTTTTTCATGACAGGATATTTTGCCATTGTTTCCAATGAGATTTTAAATAGCTATCTAGAACACAAAACAGAGAGTTTTTTCTTTTATTTCCATTTCTGACCTCACAGGTGTCTTTACATTTCTATATCGCTGTACCATGTATCTTAATAAGTGAATATATGAATAAATAATGTTTCTTTAATAAACAAAGATTCATTTTACCTTGAGACAAGGAGAAATGCATACAATAATTATGATTCTGAATATATTAATTTACTTTTAAATGATTATTTAATACAACGATGTATACAAACAATTTTACGCCCTGAGCAAGTGAGTTTTATTTCCTGTGAGCAAGACAAATTCAACTTTCAAAAATCAATCAATGCAATTTATGCAGAAAAATGCAATTGATAAGTCACAACACTCATTGATGATAATAAACCCTTGGCAAACCAGGAATGGAGGGAAAATTTCTCAACTCTACAAAGAACAACCACAAAAACATGCTGCTGATATCATATTTGATGTTAAGAAAAAGGATGTGTTCCAAGCAAGATCAAGAAGAATGTAAGGATGTCCTCTCTTCCCATTCTTATTTAATATCATACTGGAACTCCTTGTTAATGAAATAAGACAATAAAAAGAAATAAAAGGATTTATATATTTTGAAGAGAGAAATAATACTGCCTTTATCACAAATGACATAACGTTCTATGTGCAAAACCCAAGAATTGACTTAATCTCCTGTAACTAATGAATGAATTCTGCATGCTAACAAAATACAAGGCTAATATAAAAGATTCAACTATTTGCCTATATACCAGCAATGAAAAATTTGAATTTCAGTTTAAAAAATTATATGATTTGCTATAGCACCAAAAATGAAATACTTAGGTAAAATTCTTATAAATTATGTACAAGAATTTTATACAGAAAATTGCAAATCTCTGATGAAAGAAACCAAAGATTATTTAAATAAATGAACATATATCCTATGCTCAGGGATGGGGGACTTATATTAACCAGTTTCAAAACTGTTAGAATACATATATATGGTAAGAAGATTAAAAATTTTTAAAAAATCCATGGCATTATACTGCACAGTGAATCCTAAGTTAAGCCATGGATTTTAATTAATAGTACAATTATAAAAATGTGATATCATCAATTGTAATAAATGTTCCTCAACAGTGAAAGTTATTGATGGTGGGGTGGGATATGGGAATTCTATATTTTGTGCATAATTTTCCTGCGAACCCCAATTTCTCTAATAAAGAAAAAACTGTAAAAAGTAGATATCTGTCATCTTAAACACAATTTTAACATTCAGGTGATATATATTTTTAAATATTTTTATTGACAAATCTTCACACATGCACGTTCCATACATGGTGTACAATCAATGGCTCAAAATGTCATTACATAGTTGTGTATTCATCATCAGGATCATTTTTAGAACCTTTGCATCACTCCAGAAAAAGAAATAACAAGAAAAAAGAAAAAAACTCAAACACCATACCCTTTACCCCTCCCTCTCATTGACCACTAGTATTTCCATATACTTAATTCATTTTATCCCTTCTATCCCCTACTATTTATTTATTTTTATCCATATATTTTTTTACTTATCTGTCCATACCCTATATAAAAGGAGCATAAGACACAAGGTTTTACAATCACACGGTCACATTGTAAAAATTATATCTTTATACAATCATCTTCAAGAATTAATGCTACTGGAATAGAGCATAACAGTTTCAAGTACTTCCCTCCAGCCACTCCAGTACACCATAAACTAAAAAAGAGATATCTATATAATGCATAAGAAGTTATACCTCCAGGATAACCTTTGACTCTGTTTGAAATCTCTCAGCCATTGAAACTTTATTTTGTTTTATTTCCCTCTTATGCTTTTTGGTCAAGAAGGCTTTCTCAATTCCTTAATACCAGGTCCTGGCTCATCCCAGGATTCCTGTGCCATGTCTGCAGGGAGATTTACACTCCTGGAAGTCATGTCCCACATAGGGGGAAGGACAATGAGTTCGCCTGCCGAGTTGGCTTAGAGAGAGAGAACACATCTTAGTAACAAAAAAGTTTTCTAGGGGTGACACTTAGGCCTAATTTTAAGTAGGCTTAGCCTATTCTTTGCAGGAATAAGTTACCTAGCGGCAAACCCCAAGACTGAGAGCTCAACCTATTGATTTTGTTGCCCCCCTTGCTTGTGAGAATATCAGAAATTCTCCAGATGGGGAAATGAATATTACCTCCTTTCTCCCCAGGCCCCGAGAGGAATTTTGCAACTATTTCCCTATTCATTGCCCAAATTACTCTGGGATATATCAGGGCATCACACTAATCTGGAAAAACCAACAAAATCTCACACCCTGCTCAAGAGTCCCTGTACTTATGGTGTTCAACTAAACTGACCATACAAGTTAAATGAGGTAACACACTACTGAAAATATAAATTTTACACTTAATAAACATCTCTCCCTTTGGTCTCATGCAGAAGTTGAAGTTTGAAAATTTGGATGCTATCAACCTTTACCCTGTATTCTGATTTACCTTAGTCCTATCCAGATCAGTTTATTCATATCTCTACTCAAAGTCTGATCACTTTTTCAACATTTTAAATAGTTACTGTATGGGGTACTGCTGACTTTCATAGCTTTAGAGTTCTCACTCTGAGTCTTAGGTGTCAGATAAATACCCGAAGTTTCTGGAGCAGGTTATATAGCAAAAGGTCAGTGTCTCAGAATTTAGAAATAACATTTTGATTTGGGATGTTTTTAGTGAGAATTGTCTGCTTAGTGTATTGCTAAAAGACTCTATCATGTTTCCCTTTCTTGGCATAAGAAAAAGCCTTTACTAGCATAAGAAACTTCATTTGCTATTAATCAATAGAACAACTTCAAACCCATAATAAATCACTGGGGAGAGACCATCTTGCGCCAAAGGCCTTGGAAAAGAAGATAATATAAGATACTAACTAGGAACAGCAAGTTCACAGGGTCTCTGCACAACTCCTTGGGGGAGCTGGTCCCATCCCTGGGCATCTGAATGGCATCCTTTGAGGGTATATTTCATATAACATATTCTCCTTAAAGTTTATGCACCTAGTTGCATGCTTCACACTGTTATTCCTTCTTGTAGCTGCTCAGTGGTCCATTATATGTATACACCCTAGTTCCCCCTTCCATTTTTCAGTCGTTGAACCCTTAGGACACCTATGTCCATTGTGAATCTTGAATCCTGTCATCAGAAATTCCAATGTGCAAATGTCCATTAATGCCTCCACGCTCAGTACCTCCAGGTATATACTGGGTTTCAGGATCATATGGCAATCCCACACCTAGACTCTTGTGGAGTCATCACACTGCCCTTCTAGGTATTGTACCTCTCAGTTTCCCTACCAAGAGTAGGGATACATCTCTTTCTCTGCATTTTCTCTAACATTTGTTTCTCCATTCATTCTGAAGCAGTTTTATTCACACATCATATAATACAACCTAAGTGTATAGACATTCCTTTGACACCATAATCTACATGAAGACATTTCCCTTTGCTTCCACAAAGATCCATACCCCTCCTACATGCCCCCTGCCTGTTGACATTTAGTCTTGGCATAATTCCCTTGCTATACTCAGTGGAAACATTACAATGTTACTGTTGACTATAGATCCTATCTACATTGGGTGTACTTTTTCCTATATATCCATTTTCAACACCCTGCAATATTGGCATTCATTTATCCTCCTTCATGCAAAAAAGTTTCTTTATTTGTACATTTAATCACTATCATTGTCCACTCTAGGCATTCCTCAATTATACCATCTCAGTTTTTATCCTCTATCTTTCCTTCTGGTTTTATATGTGCCCTCCGACCTTTTTGCTCAATCATACTCACATTCAGCTTCATTCAGTGCACTGAATGAATCAGGCAGTATTGTGCTATCCATTTCTGAATTTTTGCACAATCTGTGTCCCTTCAGCACCACATGAGCAATCTCTACCATACTTCTATCTCCTGATAACCTGTGTTCTTAAGTTCAACCCTCTAAGTTCTCTCATTAATGTTAGTTCATATTAGTGACACCATACAGTAGCTGTTCTTTTGTTTTGGCTAATTTCATTCAGCATAATGTCCTCAAGGTTTATCCACATTGCTACATGCTTCATGACTATATTCTCTCTTACAGCTGCATAATATTCCATCGTATATATATGCCACAACTATTTAGCCATTCACCCATTGATGGACATTTGGGCTGTTTCCATCTCTTGGTAATTGTAAATAATGCTGTTATAAGCATTGGTGTGCAGATGTCCATTTGTCCCCTTGCCCTCAGGTCCTCTGAATATACCAAGCAATAGGATTGCTGGGTCTTATGACAATTCTATACTTCACTTCCTAAGGAACCACCAAACTGCTTTCCAGAGCAGTTGCACCATTTTATATTCCTACCAATAGTAGATAAGTGTGCTACTTTCTCCACATCCTCTCCAGTACTTGTCATTTTCTTTTGAAAGTGGCCATTCTGCTGGGTTCCAGATGATATCTTATTGTGATTTTAAGTTGCATTTCCCTAGTAGCCTGTGAAGTTAACCATCTTTTCATGTGCCTTTTAGCTATGTGTATTTCTTCTTCTAAGAAGTGTCTGTTCATGTCTTTTGTCCAATTTTTAATTTGGTTGTGTGTCTTTTTGTTGTTGAGTTGAAGAATCTCTTTATACATTCTGGATACTGATTTGTGGTTTCTAAATATTGTCTCACATTGTGTAGACTTCCTTGTTACTTTCTCGACAAATCATTTGAGGTGAATAGTGTTTTATTTTGAAGAATTCCCATTTATCTATTTCTTTTTTCAATGCTTATGCTTTGGGTATAAGTTCTAGCAAACCACATTCTATTACAAGATTTATATGATACTTTCCTACATTTTCTTCTTTTATCTATTTTGAGTTAATTTTTGTATATGCTGTGAGATATGTATCATCTTTTGTTTCTGGCATACAGATATCCAGTTCTCCAAGCACCATTTATTGAAGACACTGCTCTGTCCCAGGTGGGTTGACTTGACTGCTTTATCCAAGTTCAATTGTCCATAGATGAAGAGGTCTATTTCTGAAAATTCTATTTTATTCCCTTGGTCAGTATATCTATCTTTATGCCAGTATCATGATGTTGTGACAACTGTTAGCTTTATAAGATGTTTTAAAGTCAGATAGTGTGAGACCTCCCACTTAATTTTTCTGTCTCAAGATGTTTTTAGATATTCAGGGGACTCTTCTCTTCCAAATATTTAGTTATTGGTTTTTCTATTTCTTCAAATTAAGAATTTTCATTTTAATTGATATTGCATTGAATATATAAATTAATTTGGGTAGAACTGACATCTTAACTATATTTAGTCTTCTAATCCATGAACAACACTATGTCTGTCCATTTATTTAGTTCTTCCATGATTTCTTTTAGCAATTTCTTATTATTTTTTTGTGCATAAGTCTTTTGTATCCTTAGCTAAATTTATTCCTAAATATTTGAATTTTTTGGTTGCTATTGTAAATGGAAAGCTTTCTTGATTTCCTCCTCAGTTTTCTGATTACCAGTGTATAGAAATAGTATTGATTTTGGGGTGTTGATCTTGTTCCCTGCCACTTTGCTATACTCATTTATTAGCTTTAGTAGCTTTGTTGTAGATTTTTCAGGATTTTTGACATATAGTATCATACCATCTGCAAACGATGATAGTTTTACCTCATCCTTTCCTATTTGATGACTTTTATTTTTTTTTCTTGCCTAATTGCTCTTGCTAGAATTTTCAGCACAATGTTGAATAACAATGAAGACAGTAGGCATCTCTATCTTGTTCCTAATCTTAGGGTGAATGTTTTCAGTTTTTTTCCCATTGAGAATGAAGTTAGCTGTGGGCTTTTCATAGATTCCCTTTATCATGATGAGGAAGTTTCCTTCTATTCCTACCCTTTGAAGTGCTTTAATCAAGAAGGGAGGTTGAATTTTCTTAAATGAACTTTTTGGTATCAATCAAGTTGATTATGTGTGTTTTTTCTGCTTTGATTTGTTGATATATTGTATTACATTAATTGATTTTCTTGTGTTGAACCATCCTTGCATACCTGAAATAAATCCAACTTGGTCATGGTATGTAATTATTTCAGTGTGCTGTTGGATTTGATTTGTAAGTATTTTATCAAGGATTTTTGCACGTATATTCATTAGGAAAATTGGTCTGTAATTTTCTTTTCTTGTAGACTGTGCTGGTTTGAACAGAAGTATGCCCCCTAAGAAAAGCCATGTTTTGATATAAAACCCATTCCTTAAAGGTAGAATAATCTGTATTCAATACTGTATGTTTGAAACTGTAATGAGATCATCTCCCTGGATGATGTGATTTAGTCAA
>PVIY010040854.1:0-22062 GCA_004026745.1 Myrmecophaga tridactyla | reverse complement strand
CATTGTAGGTTTCCATTGTTTTTTTCATCTGTTCTGCTGTATCTTTCATTCCCATAAGTTCCGTGATTTGTTTTTTCAGACTTTCCATTTCTTCTTTTTGTTCATTCCTTGCCTTCTTCATGTCCTCCCTCAATTCATTGATTTGGTTTTTGATGAGGTTTTCCATTTCTGTTCGTATATTCTGAATTAGTTGTTTCAGCTCCTGTATGTCATTTGAACTATTGGTTTGTTCCTTTGACTGGACCATATCTTCAATTTTCCTGGTGTGATTTGTTATTTTTTGCTGGCCTCTAGACATTTAATTACCTTAATTAGTTTATTCTGGAGATTGCTTTCACTTATCTTACCTAGGGTTTTCTTGCTAGATGAGTTTGTTGTCTATCTGTACTTTGACCTTCAGTTCAGCTTTTTCTTGGCCTCTAGCTTAAGTTTTGTTTAACAGAGGGTAATTTTTCAGTTCTTGTTTTCTTGTTTCTTGTCGTGCTTGTAAGGTGCCTTTTCCCTCCCCACCCTTAGGAGGGTCTACATAGGTATTACAGACTCCAGCCCGGTTTTCCTGGACTAAACTGGCCTCCTATCAGGGGGAAGGAGTCACCTGCGTCAGTTTTCCCTGAGGGTGAGACCCAGCAGGTTGAAAGACTTTCCTGTGAAGTCTCTGGGCTCTGTTTTTCTTATCCTGCCCAGTATGTGGTGCTTGTCTGCCTGTGGGTCCCACCAGCAAAAGATGTCGTGTCTCCTTGAACTTTGGAAGGCTTTCCCTGCTGGGGGCGTGGTAGAGACAGAGGAGAGGTGTAGGCTGGTTTTAATGGCTTCAAATTGCCAAGCCCTGGGGTCTGAGTTCCTTGAGAGAGGGATTCCACCTAAGTTGGGCTTCACCCCTCCCCTGGGTAAGGCACAGGTGGGAGATAGCCCTGAAAGCAGTCTATTTCTGCCTATGCATGGGGCAGTTGCAGCCCGAGTAGTTCCACCCCTGAATCCAGAGGCAGCCAAGCCTCCATAGAAACAGCCACAAAAACCTCTGTTTCATCCCCTTTCCTCTTTTTCGGTTAGCCCAATAAGCAACCTCTGCCTTGACCAGTTTCGCCTGAGCAGGGGGCCTATTTTTAGTAGTCAGAATTTGTTTATTAATGCCACAATTGGTGTTTGGTTGGACTCAGTCCCTGCTACTTTTAGAGTCTCTTTCCTTTCCCTCCGGGAAGCCACCTGTGGGGGAGGGGCGCCGGCCGCCGCGGCTTGGGGAACTCACGGTTCCAGAGACTCACAGTCGGTCCAGCTGGTCCAGACTGGGGTACGCTGTGTGTCCAGTCACTATCGTGGCTCCAGGAGCTGTTCTGTACTGTTTCTGGTTATTTAGTAGTTGTTCTGGAGGACGAACTAGAACGTGCACATTGCTAAGCCGCCATCTTGGCCCCCGCCATTCTACTTTTGATGTCTTTAATTCCTGTATCCATTTTAGACTATGACCTTCTGAATTCTAGCTTTCTTACCTCCTACTCTGCCTAGAGTTGTCCAAGATCAGATATTTGGTTTTTGATGCAGTGGAATGACAAGGAGACAGGTGAGTTAAGAGTCTAGCGGGAGTGATATTTTTCTGCTTCCAACCTTTCCTTGTTCTCTAGTTAGTGTCTTCCTGACCTCACTTTCCTGTTATTCACCATCTCCATCATTCTCTAGTACTCTCAACTCTCTTGCCGCTGTCATTCCGTGCACCACCAGCCAAATATCCAAGGATGGATGCAAATCTCTGTTGTGCTTGCATAACTGAATGTTTGAGAGAAACGCAATATACTTGGTGCTCCTACAAATTAATGTTTTCTTACTTCACTAAGATTTAAAATTATTTTATTTCACATTTTTTTTTTCTTTTCCCATTGTTTTCAAAGATGAGTCTCAGTTTTAGCCACAAGCCACATTCTTAAATCTATTCACCTTATCTCCGTCCTCTCATTTCTTAGCATAAGTTTTAAGATGAAGGTAAAGATAATACTAGGAAGATAATCTGTAAAGATTTAAGATAAGGAGTTGACAAGTAACAAAAGGAATGGAAAAGGAGGGAAAATGACCTCTGAAACGAGACAAAAGTTGTTCCTTTGTTGGCAGAGAAAGTTGCTGCCCCTTGTCCTGCTCATTTCCACACACAAACCACTGTATCAAAAATCACACTCATCTTTTGCCTTCAGATCTGTCCTTCCTCACTTATGTTCTCTTAGAAGGCATCACTATCGATCTAAGCATCTGTCTTAGTTTGCTAGGGCTGCTGTAACAAATACCATAGACTTGTTGGCTAAAACTTCAACAGTGTATTTGTGTGATGGCTTTGGAGGCTAGAAGTCCAAAATCAGGGTGTCAGCTACAGCTGACATCTGTAGCATTGTGGTGGTGGTTTGCCAGCAAGCCATAACTCAGTTTCTACCTCTGTTATGTGGTCATATCTGTCCCTGTCTGCCTTCACCTGTCTCCTACTTCTGTGTCCAAATTTCTTCTGCTTATGAGGATTCCAGTTATACTGGATTAAGACCTACCATGATTCAGTTTGACCTAAACTTAACTGTGAAGATATCTTCACAGAGCCAATTTACAAATGGGTTTACATCACAGGGTGGAGGATTAGGATTTGAACATGTCTTTGTGAGGGATGCAATTCATCCTTAACAGCACCCAAACCAAATATTTGAAATAAATCCTCAGTTATTTCTTCTTTCTCATTTTCTATGTCTTCTTCCTCATCTCTCACTAATAACTGCCTGTTCTTAGTGGGTTGTTTTGAGGGTTAAACATTCGTAAAGCATTTGAAATGGTGCTTTGCACATAGTAAGTCCCTCAGTAAATGACTGTGCTCATCAGCTGTTACCATTTCTCACCGAATATCTCAGGTCCACCATTACACTTCAGCTCCAGCACTGTTTCTTTAGCTCACTGCCTTGTACCTGGACTCTTACTTAGTCTAGCAGTTGGTCTCCCTGCTCTCTGGTCTGGCCTGTGCCCTCCTGACCAAATGATCTTTTAAAATATCTTTCTGACATTTAAAAATATCATTTCTGACAATAGAAATGCCTCTATTCTGCTTAAAACTCTGTATTGTCTTCCTTTAGCTTAGAAGCCTATCAGAGCCCTTTGTGGTTTTGCCACTGCCCTCCTTTGTACTCTAAATTTACAACACTCTCTCCTCAACTGAGACAGTCCTGGCCATAACGAACCATTTGTAGTTCCATACACATATGCTACTGTTTTATACTTGGTTTCTTTGTATTGGCATGGAATTCCCTTCCCTCCATCATGAACTCCTAGATACTTCAGAATCCTATTTATGCATGACTACAATTCTGCCTTGTACAACTTAAATATTTACTGCTTCTACTTTCACAAATTACATTGTATTTTATATATTTGTACATAGGCACTCTAACACTGTGTTTAAGATTACAGACTCTTGAGCCACCCTAACTCACCTGCCTAGTAACTTTACCATGTTGAGGTACTTAGCTTCTCTATCATCTGTTCCCTTATTTGTAAACTGGAAGTGTGGTGGTTTAGAGCTATGTACCTCAGAAAAACATGTTCTTAAACTTAATCCATTCCTCTGGGTGTGGACCCATTGTGAATAAGACCTCTTCAAGATGCTACCTCAGTTAAGGTGTGGCCAAAATGACTCAGGTTGGGCATAAATCCATATTACTGGAGTCCTTTATAAGCAGAGTGAAAGTCAGACACAAAAGCCAGAGGAGAAAACCATGAGAAGAAGCAGAAAATCATCAGAACCTAGAAGAGAAGGGAAAAGCCAGGAGAGGGCACCATGTGCATTGCCATGTGACAGAAAACCCAAAGACTAAGAATCTCTGGCAATCCCAGAATGTCACAGCCTTGATCATGGATTGGTTTTGGACTCCCCCTAGCCTCAAAACATGAGCCAATAAAGTCCTGATGTTTAAGCCAAGCCATTGAATGGTATTTGCTTTAGCAGTGAGGAAACTAATTCAAGGAGTACTGGTAATGCCTATCTCATATGATTGTAGTGAGGATTAAATGAGGTAATATACTGTGCCATTGATTGAAAGATGCACCATTCTTTTATGTACCACTGAGAAAGGATTACATGCCTCATTTGTGAGAGAATTCATGATTTCAAAGGTGTTTAAAAGTGAAACTATATGTGTATTTGATTCAGTGAAATACAGTGTATAAAGCCCTTGGGATGGTGCTTGGTAAGCACTATGCCCATGTTAGCCATTACGTGTTTGTTTCCCATACTAGACTTTAAACTTTAGAGACAAGGACTGAGTTTCATTTGACATTGTATCCTTACAACATAACCAGACAGCATTAGGTGATTAAAATATATGTTTGAACACAATTGAAATAGACTCCGTGATCACATGCTAACCATTTTCCCTTATCTACAGCTGGAGGAGAGATGGAAGTGTGTATCCCCTCTTCTAGGTCCCCATTTCTCATAAGCAAGCCCTTACTTGCTTAACTTGTACTCAGCTGTGGTGATGTATTCTTCATATTCTCACTTCTTAGGTCTTCACTATTTTGAGCCAAAATATGAAATGTGGAAAACTATAACTCACAGAGAGTCTCGCTTGCTTCCATTGTTTTTAAGAGCTTCACAGAATTAGGTGAATTACCTTTTTCTTTTCCTATTTCCACCTAAATATTTTTTTTACCCTGAAATGTAATAGAAGAGAAAGTGATTTTGGGGGGTGGGGGGTGGGGGGGACATGGGCAGGCACTGGGAATCGAACCCGGGTCTCTGACATGGCAGGCGAGAATTCTGCCGCTGAGCCACTTTGCACCGCCCAGAAAGTGATTTTTTTTTTAGGGTGATTTTTTTTTTTGAGAGATGAGAACTATACGTCCCCCTTTTTAATTCAAATGTAATATATCCTGTCTCTGCTTTATTGAGGTATAATTTACATACAATAAAAATAATTTATTTTTAGCATACAGCAATGAATTTTTATATAGTCATGTAATCACCACCATAATCAAGATATAGAAGTTCCATTATCCTAAAAAATTCCCTGTATCCCTTTGCAGAGAACCCTCACCCCTGCCATTGTGGTCACTAGTGAACCTTCAGTATCACCTACAGTGGACAGACACATCAGTGCATCTGCACAGTTGAAAAGGTTGTGGATATGGCAATACCCCTTTTTATACTATAGCCCCCAAGGAGTAGAGAGTGACTGGTTCCTAATCTTCGACTGGTAGAGGGCCAGGATCTTTGCATTTGGGAATGGTGGAGATGATACGAAGCCTATTTCAACATTTTTTTTTCAGAGTCATGATTTTAGTGGCAGCTGGAATAGGATGAAATCTAGATGTGTTATTGTGGATAACTGTCTTTCTTAGTTGCTTCAGGGTTCTATTATTACACTGCCAGATCTAGTTTTTGATATTACTGAAAGCTTGAAAATTTTCTTTCTGCATTCTTATTGAGACACTAGAAGAGGCTGAATTGGGGACCATTTATCAGGTCATATTTTGAACTAGAATCCAAAGGTTTTAAATCGTGGTATAAACTGTAATATTCTTTGGTATGTGAAAGATAAATACTTTTGCTTAATAGTAACAGCCAAATCCAATTTTATGTATAAATGTGAGACAACTTTGGAAATTTTCTTTGTAAGGAGCAATTAAGTGATTCACCTATATTATACAGTCAGATGTGAGAGCAAATTTTGCATTTTGTAAAAAAAAAAAAAAGCTACAATAGCTGGGTGGTTTGCTTCATTTCTCATATGCAAGCAAATTGAGAACAGTAAAGAATTGAGTGATTTAGTATATCATTGTCACTATAACTATAATGTATATAGTTAAATTTTTTTCTTTGTTTCATGAATAGGGTTTTGTAAAAGAACAAACAAAATCACTCTGGCATTTATTGTATTTGTAACTCATTGAGATCTTTTCATTCCAGTTGAAAGAACACCTGGCCAGAAAATGTAGGCCAGATAAGCAAGCCCTGACCTCCTAGGAACAGCAGAGTTTTATTGGGGAATATAAGATTATCTGCAGGTCTCTAGGAAGGAATTAAGAGTGTGTTCTGGTCACTAGACACAAGGATCTGGTGGCTCTGTATTCTGGGAAAAGCATAGTGAGACCTATTTGTCAATAATGTTTGGATCCTGGGGAGGTGGTTAATTTTCTGTGCCAGGGAGAGAAGCATTTTGAATTGACCTCTGAGCCTTGCATGAAGATAGCATGGCTCTCTTGTACTGGTAAAGCAGCTGGTATTTTAAAAAGTTTTTAAGAGAATAGTGAAAATGTTGAGGAAAATTATAGAGATAATTTTCCATTTACAAAACTCACTTTATTATCCCTTGTGATGTCTGGTAATCTCTTTTTGCCTCCAGGACTTCAGTGGATGTGGATATGTTTCTGATGTTCTGATGTTCCACCTCCAATTACAAGATTTATAAGATATATCCCTACATTTTCTTCTAAAAGTTTTATGGTCTTAGCTCTAATGTTTAGGGCTTTCATCTGTTTTGAGTCAATTTTTGTATAGGATGTGAAATATGATTCCTCTTTTTTTTTTTTGTATATGGATATCCAGTTCTCCAAACACCATTTATTGGAGAGGCTGCTTTGTCCCAGATGGGTTGGCTTGACTGCCTTATCAAAGATCAGTTGTCCATAGATGAGAGGGTCTATTTCTGAACACTCAGTGTGATTCCACTGGGTTAGTATATCTATCTTGATGCCAGTACCATGCTGTTTTGACCACTGACTGTAGCATTGTAATATGCTTTAAAGTCCAGTAGTGTGAGACTCCCACTTCATTTTTCTTTCTCAAGGTAGTTTTAGCTATTCGGGGCACCCTGCCAAATAAATTTGGCCATTGATTTTTCTATTTCTGCAAAGTAAGTTTTTTGGATTTTAATTGGTATTGCATTGACTCTGTAAATCAATATGGGTAGAATTGACAGCTTAACTATATTTAGACATCTAATCCATGAGCACAGTATGCCCTTCCATTTATTTAGGTTTTCCAT
Source organism: Myrmecophaga tridactyla (assembly GCA_004026745.1). NCBI lineage: Eukaryota > Metazoa > Chordata > Mammalia > Pilosa > Myrmecophagidae > Myrmecophaga > Myrmecophaga tridactyla. Next base: position 15,061 of record PVIY010040854.1, on the reverse strand, counting down.
GGTTTCTTTTAGCTTTTCTTGTAGTTTTTTGTATATAGGTCTTTTGTATCGTTAGTTAAATTTGATTCTTTTGGTTGCTATTGTAAGTTGAATTTTTTCCTTGATTTTCTCCTCAGATTGCTCATCACTAGTGTATAGAAACAGAATTGATGTTTGCATCTTGATCTTCTACCCTGCCACTTTGCTGTATTCATTTATTAGCTCTAGTAGCTTTGCTATAGATTTTTTGGGACTTTTGACATATAGTATCATATCATCTGCAAACAGTGAGAGTTTTACTTCTTCCTTTCCAATTTGGATACCTTTTATTTCTTTTTGTTGTCTAATTGCCCTGGGTAGAACTTCCAGCACAGTGTTGTATAACATTGGTTACAGTGGGCATCCTTGTCTTGTTCCTGATCTTAAAGGGAAAGTTTTCAGTCTTTCCCCATTAAGGATGATGTTAGCTGTGTGTTTTTCATACAATCCCTTTATCATGTGAGGAAGTTCCCTTCTATTCCTATCCTTTGAAGTGTTTTCATCAAGAAGGAATATTGAATTTTTTCAAATGCCTTTTCTGCATCGGTCAAGATGATCATGTGATTTTTTTGCTTTGATATGTTGATATGGTGTATTACATTAATTGATTTTCTTATGTTAAACAATACTTGCATATCTGGAATAAATCCCATTTCATCATGGTGTATAATTCTTTTAATGTGCTGTGGATTGCAAGTATTTTGTTGAGGATTTTTCATCTCTGTTCATTAAGAGATTTGTCTGTATTTTTCTTTTCTCGTAGTATCTTTGTCTGGCTTTAATATTATTAGGGTGATGTTAGCCTCATAAAATGAGTTAGGTAGCTTTCCCTCCTCTTCAATTTTTTTGAAGTTTCTGCAGGATTTCTAGTAATTCTTTATTGAATGCTTGGTTGACTTCACATGTGAAGCCATCTGTTCCTAGACTTTTTTGTTGTGGGGGAACTTCTTGATGACTGATTGAATCTCTTTACTTGTGGATTGGTTTATTGAGGTCGTCTGTTTCTTCTTGAGTCAGTGTTGGTTGTTCATACCTTTCTAGGAAGTTGTCCATTTCATCTACATTGTCTAGTTTATTAACATAGTTGCTCACAGTATCTTCTCATTACCTTTGTTATTTCTGCAAGGTAAATGATTCTGTTTTCTTGTCCATTTCTGATTTTATTTATTTACATCTTTTCTCTCTCTCTCTTTTTTTTGGCAACCTAATTAAGGGTCCATTGATTTTATTGATTTTCTCAAAGAACCAGCTTTCGTTTTGTTGATTTTCTTGATTATCTTCATGTTCTCAATTTCATTTATTTCTGCTCTAATCTTTGTTATTTCTTTCCTTTTATTTGCTTTGGGGTTAGTTTTTTTTTTTTTTTTTTTCCTTTCCTAGTTTTTCCAAGTGAACAGTTAATTCCTGGATTTTTGCCCTTTTAATATAGGCATTTAAGGTAATAAATTTCCCTCTCAGCACTGCCCTTGCTACATTCTGAATATTTTGATATGTTCAGGAAAGCCTCAAGATATTTACTGATTTCTCTTGTAATTTGTTCCTTGACCCGCTGGTTGTTTGAGTGTGTTGTTTAGCCTCCATACATTTGTGAATTTTCTGGCCCTCTACCTGTTATTGACTTACAACTTCATTCTATTATGATCTGAGAAACTGTTTTGTATGATTTCAATCTTTTTAAGTTTATTGAGATTTGCTTTGTTACCCAGTCTGTGGTCTATCCCTGGAAATGATCCATGAGCACTTGAGAAAAATGTATCCTGCTTTTGTGGGGTGTAATGTTCTATAAATGTCTGTTAAGTCTTGCTCATTTATTGTATTATTCAAATTCTCTGTTTCTTTATTGATCCTTGGTCTAGATGTCCTGTCCATTAATGAGAGCAGGGTATTGACATCTCCAGCTATAATGGAAGAGATGTCTACTTCTCCTGTCAACGTTTGCTACATGTATTTTGGAGCACTCTGGCTCAGTGCATAAATATTTATGATTGTTATGTCTTCTTGTTGAAATGTTCCTTTTATTAATAGATAGTGTCCTTCTCTGACTCTTTTAATTGTTTTAGATTTGAAATATAATTTGGCAGATATTAATATAGCTACCCTGCCCTTACCGGGTTTTTGTGTGTATGAAATTTCTTTTCCCAACCTTTTACTTTCAACCTGTTTTTGTCCTTGGGCCTAAAGTCCTGTTTTTTAATGCATTTTTCTCTGTTTGCCTTTAGTGATACTCTTTATTTCTACACTCTTCTACAGACCTCTGTCGCCTGCCTTTTCCTATCTGCATGTAGTGCTTCCTTTAGTATTTCTTGTAGAGCTGGTTTCTTAGTCACAAATTCTCTCAGTGACTGTTTGTCAGAAGATATTTTAATTTCCTAATTTTTAAAGGACAGTTTTGCTGGATATAGAATTTTTTGTTGGCAGTTTTTCTCTTTTAGTATCATAAATGTATCACTCCCTCCTCACCTCCATGGTTTCTGCAGAGAAATCCACACATGGTTTATTGAGCTTCCTTTGTATGTGACGGATTACTTTTCTCTTGCTGCTTTCAAAATTCTCTGTCTTTGCATTTGAAAATCTGATTAGTAAATGCCTTAGAGTATGTCTATTTGGTCTATTCTGTTTGGGGTAAGGTGCACTTCTTGGATCTGTAATTTTATGTCTTTCATAAGAGATGGGAAATTTTCAGTGATTATTTCCTCCAATAGTCCTTCTCTTCCTTTTCCTTTCTTTTCTCCTTCTGGGACATCCACAACATGTATATTTGTGTGCTTATGTTGTTAGTCAGTTATGTGAGACCTTGCTCATATTTTTTCATCCTTTTCCCTATATTTTCTTTTGTGTGTTGAATTTCAGATATCCAATCCTTTAGTTCAGAAATCCTTGTTCTGCCTCTTCAAATCTATTGTTGTAGGGTTTTCCCCCCTGTCTTCTGTTGTGTCTTTCATTCCCATCAGTTCTGCGATTTGTTTTTTTAGACTTTAGCATTCTTTATGCTTGTCCAATGTCTTCTCTATATCCTCCCTCATCTTGTAGATTTGAATTTTTTTTCTCTCACAAAAGCACCTTTTATTTGAGGCAAGAAGTTTGGCTGAAAGGAATATAATTCCAAGCAATACCAACTATTAATGGTACTATTTTGACATTACACATTTTTTTCTCCTTGGTCACAGGTATTCAACTTGGATTTCCTAGTTGGGAAAAAAAAAAAAAAAGGGCAAAGAAAACTCGAAGAGAGTTCTAATCCACACATACTGCTGTTTATACCTCACCATCCAGCTGGGTTAGTCATCAGGCTGCTAATGCACTGCTGAGGAACTTGGGTCACACAATACACACAACAAGAAAAAAGGAAGCAGGATAAATAGGACAGCACCTGGGGAGGAAACAGCATCCACAGTTTCAAAACTCAGAAATGAAGGGGTAATCCTTGTGGGAGGAAGCGCTCACCAAAGCATAGACCCTCCAGTCCTGTTGTAACTTGAGTGAGGTAGTCATAGCCACACTACTTAGTCAAAGTCAAAGACCTGAAAGTTCTCAGTGATGTGTTCAGGTGTCACAGACTTGGGGATCACCGCCGTATTCCTCTGTACGGGGAATCAGCTCAGCACCTGGGCTTTGGTTTTATTATGCTTGGTTGCAGTTGCTTTGATCCTGGGATCCTCCAGTGGGGAAGGGTCCTCAGGCTTGGCCCAGGGCCTGTCAGGAGAGCCAAGGGGACTATAGGCAGTCACCACGATGCCTTGGTATTGACAGCACTGGAATAACTTCTCTTGAGTTAGGTACGGGTGGCACTCAGTCTGGTTAACCACAGGCTTATATTTTAAGTTAGGTTTATTTAAGATTCTTTTGATTTGGACATGGTTGAAGTTAAATACTCCTATAGCTTTGACCAGTCCTTCACCTACCAGCTCTTCCATGGTCGCCCATGTGTCCACAAAATTGATGTCACTAGGAATTACGTTGCCTCTTTCATCCAAAGGGAAAAAATCCTTTCCAGTCTGAAACCCTGTAGGCCAGTGAATAAGGTAGAGGTCCAGGTAGTCCAGCTTGAGGTCACCAAGTGTCTTCTGACAGGCTCCCTTCACCAGTCTTTTCTTGTGGAATGTGCACCAAAGCTTGCTGACAATGAAGAGGTCGTCGCGTTTCACCGCCTGCTCCTTGAGCTTCTCCTGGATGGCCACCCCCAACCTCACTCTCTTTCTGGTACACCTGGGCACAGTCAATGTGGTGGTACCCAACATCAGTGGCTGCCTTCACAGCCTCTGTCACTTTGCCTGGAGGGGAATTCCAGGTGCCCAGCCCCAGGATGGGCCTCTTGGCGCCGTTGCAGAGCACAATGTGGTTAGCCATGGCTACCAGACTTTGTTGACCCCGACCCAAAGCTTCCGTAGATTTGAATTTTGATGAGATTTTGCATGTCTGTTCATACATCCTGAATTAGTTATTTCAACTCCTGTATCCCATTTGAAATTTTGGTTTGTTCCTTTCACTGGGCCATATCTTTGATTTTCTTAGTATGACTCATTATTTTCTGCTGGTGTCCAGGCATTTGATTTCCTTGATTAGATTATTCTGGAGGTTGTTTTCACTTTTTCACCTAGGATTTTCTTTCTGGATGGCTTTGTTTTCTCTCCTTGTCATTCATTTCAACTTATTCTAGATCTCTAGCATAGGTTCTCTTTAAGTGATTAGAATTTTTCAGTTCATATTTTTCTGTTTCTTGTCCTGCCTATATGGAGCCTCTCTTTTGAGAGGCTCCTCATATATTATCAAACCCAGTCAGATTTTCCTAGATGAGACAGGCCCATATCTCAGGAAGAGAGAGTAGCCAGCATCAGTGTTCCCAAAGGTGAGACTCTCAGTTTGTCAGACTTTCCTATGAAGCTTCTAGACTGTGCTGTTTCCTATCCTGCCAAGCATGTGGCACTTATCTTCCCCCAGCTTCTGCCCAGCATAAAGTGATGAGGTCTCTTTAATTTCAACAGACTCTCCCTGCCAGGGGCATGGTTCAGACAGAGGCTGCAGTAGCAGGTGGGATTGCTTCTGTTTTCAGCCCCTGGTGCCTGAATTCCCTGAAGGAGGGCCTGGACTTGAGGTGGGCCCTTCCCCCTTCTCTTGGGGGAAGATATGTCCTTTAGGGAATTAACCCCTTTCACCTGACTAGTTACTTTGTCTCTCAGACATGCCTTAGTTCTGCCCTTGCCTGATGCAGTGCTAGAGCCTGAGAGTGTTTGTAGTTCTATCTAATGAGGTGTTGAGAAAAAAAGAAAGCCTTTTCAGAGCTGGACCCCTGCTCCTTGGGTCTGCCAATCAAGAGCTCAGGTTTGTATGTAGCTCTGTATATCCCCAGACTCTGTGTGCCCCCTTTTCATGGGGTCCAACCCTTTTCCAGTTTTTGTGCTGTCCAACTCAAGGCTCTGTTTTTTTTTTCTCACCACCAGTGTTACCCCCTCTCTGCTCAGATGAAAACTCCTGGTTCCTTTAGTGCTTATTCCAGTTTTATCTTTGCTCAGGGCCTGTTTTCAGAATTTTATAATTAATTCTGCAGTTGGAGCTTGGTTGAGATAATCCCTTGCTACTAGTAACACCTGTTGCCTTTCCCCTGGGGGAGCCAACCTGCTGTGCCCATGGGGGGTGGGGGGTGCCGGCCTCCATGGCTTGTGAGACTTACAGTTCTGTGTGGGATTTCAGCTGTTCCACCCCTTCCAGACTGGTGAATGCTGTGTATCCAGTCACTGATGTCCCTCTAGCAGTTGTTCCATACAGTTCCTGGCTATTTACTAACTGCTCTGGAGGATGAACTAAATTTCATACCTTACTATGCTGCCATGCTACCCCACCTAGAGAATGCTGATTTTTAACAGTCATCTTTCCAGGTCTCTGCTGATTTTACTAGACTTAAAGTCCTATTTTGAAAAAGTTCCCAGAAATGTAAGTCTCACAGATTGTTTCCTTCATTTCATCCACTCATAAAAAAATTTTTATGCCAAATAATTGTATTCATTTTCATACGCCAGTTTTATTTTTAAATAAAAATATTTCCATCTGTGCATATTTAGTAATTTGGCAGATCATCTCTTTGTCTAAGTAATATTGTGTGTGTTGTATAGGTTTTCTGGTTATTCTGGTAATTTGTTACCAAAGTTTTTTTTTTAAGATCCTGTAAATTATTTTTGAGGACTTTTCAGACTATATATTTCTCATTAGTGTCATTTCTGGGATTAAATCTAATATTCTCCCTGCCAGCATTTACTGCTTTATTGATTTTTAGCGCTTACCTGACGTTTATTGCTACTTTAAAAGTCAAGAAATAGAAGGGCTAGCTCAATTGGGTGAATTGTATTTTTTAATTATTTGATTTGCAATATGTTCTAGTTTGTTAGCTGCCGGCATACAATATACCAGGAATAGAATGACTTCTAAATTTTAAAAGGGGTAATTTAATAAATTGCTAATTTATAGTTCTAAGGCCTAGAAAATGTCCCAATTAAAGCAAGTCTTTAAAAATGTCCAACGTAAGGCAGCAGTAAGAAGTTACCATCACTTAAGAAAAGCTGATGAAGTTCAAGGTTTCTCTCTCAACTGGAAGGCACATAATGAACATGGTGACATCTTCTAGCTTCCTCTCCAGGCCTCTTGCTTCATGAAGCTCCCCCGGGGGCATTCTTCTTCATCTCCAAGGGTTGCTGGCTAGTGGACTCTGTAGTTTTCTGTAGTGGACTCTGTAGTCTCTGCTGCTCTTGTTATTCTGTCATCATTCTCTGCTCTCAGAATCTCAAACCTTTTCCAAAATGCTTCCTCTTTTAAAGGATTTTAGTAAGGTGATCAAGACCCACTTGGAATGGGTGGACTCACATCTCCCTCTACTCGAAAATCCATTCCCACAATTGGGTAAGTCACATCTCCAGGGAGATAATCCAATCAAGTTTCCAGCCTACACTGTTGAATAAGGATTAAGAGAATCACAGGATTGATTAGGATTAAAACATGGCTTTTCTAGGGTATATAAATCCTTTCAAACCAGCACACAATGATATATTCTAGAAGTGAAAATGTTAACTGTGGATAGAAATTTGAGAATTGATTTCAAGAGGAATGACTTTGAGATGAAAGTTTGAAGAAATATTTGCTTAGGGGTGTTTAAACTGAGTGGAGACTCCATTTAAAATATATAGTTACTTTTTAAAATACACAGTAACCAACAATATGCAAGCTTATATGCCATGAATTGGAGGGAAGGCTTGGAGATAAAAAGTTGAATAAAACTGAACCCTTGACTTAAAGGCTCTTAGGAACCATTAGGATGTGTTTCTCAATAGGTTTTGACCTGAGATTACCTTCTATCTGTCTATCTCACTATTTCTACTTCCTAGTACAAAAAAAGAACAGAGGGAGGGGAACTAATTAAAAATGGATGGTTTAGCAAAAACCATTTGTGGCTTCCAAGGATAAAACTATCTATAAAGTGAAATAAAGCCCAATTTCAAGAAATTCATTAATGTAAAAATGGCACAGCATGACAAATTATGAGCTCCAGTAATGTTCCGATTATAAGAATTCTGTGTTCTTTAGTTATAATCAAAATTAAAATTCCATATAAATGTGTTATTAGTCACACATATGAACCAAAGAAAGTACTAGATTTAAAAAAAAACTATTTTCTGGGTCAAGAAAAGTTTTTGAAGAAATATGTCACTAAGGAAAACAAACATAAAGGAAGTATTGTAGGAATACAGAGGACAGAGAAATGAATGTTTGTTTGAAGAATCAGTTCAGGTTTTTTGAATAATAGGGATTTGAGTTAACCTAAAAGATGATAATCTCGAAGATGAAAATGAGAAGAAAGTGAAATGATTTGTTATTTAGTAATTTATTATCAGAGATAAAATAGAGTAAACCATTGAGTGTGAAAGTGCAAGGCGTGTTTGAGGGGCAGGGAGTAATTTGATATGATTGATGGCTAGAATTGAACTTGTGAATGTGATAAAATTAGAGATAAGTAGAATGAATTTGGCAGACTGGAGAGCTTCCAGCAGGAGTTATATTGTAGGAGATTTAGGAACCATGCCAGAGGTGAGATCAGAGAAAGAAGAAACAGGTATGGACTACTTATACAAAAATTTAAAGCAAAAGTAAGGAAATTCGTTGGTGAATGGAAAGGATTTTCTCTGGTAGGAGGGACTTTAGTTGGGGATGAGTGGGCATGGATTGGAAGCACAGGTAAAGAATACAGCTTGATTCAGTGGCTTGAAGAACCAGCAAGAAGGCAGTGTTACTAGAGCATAGTGATCAAGGAGCAGAATGATGGAAGGAGATGAATGTGGCGGAGGGAGATGAAAAAGACAAGCAGGCACCTGATGATGTAGTTAAAGACCAGGTTCAGCAGTTTGGATTTTATTCTAAATGTGAGAAACAGCCACTGGGAAGTTTTGAGCACTCATGATGCTATGTGAATAATAGACTGTGTGTGGGGAGATGAGAGTGGGAAAAGGGAGCTGAATCAGAACACTGTTTCAGTAGTCTGGCTTGGAAGTACTTTGAAGAAGTGGTGGGAATTGCACAATTTCGGGTATATTTTGAAGATAGTGTGAAGAGAACTTGTTCTAGTTTGCTAGCTTCCAGAATGCAATATACCAGAAACGGAATGGCTTTTAAAAAGGAGAATTTAATAAGTTGCTAGTTTAAAGTTCTAAGGCCAAGAAGATGTCCCAATTAAAACAAGTCTATAGAAATGTCCAACCAAAGGAATCCAGGGAAAGATACCTTGGTTCAAGAAGGCTGATGAAGTTCAGGGTTTCTCTCTCAAGTGAGAAGGCACATGGTGAACACAGTCAGAGTTTCTCTCTTGGCTGGAAAGGCACATGGAGAGCATGGCGTCATCTACTAGCTTTCTCTCCTGGCTTCCTGTTTCATGACGCTCGCCCGGAGGCATTTTCCTTCTTCATCTCCAAAGGTCGCTGGCTGTGGACTCTCTGCTTCGTGGTGCTGCAGCATTCTCTGCTCTCTCCGAATCTCTTTCATTCTCCAAAATGTTTCCTTTTCTATAGGACTTCAGAAATTAATCAAGACCCACCCAAATGGGTGGAGATATGTCATCATCTAATCCAGTTTATCAACCACTGGAGATGATCCAAGCACAGTCTCACACATGCAGTATTGAAAAGTGATTATTCTGCCTTTACAAAATGGGATTTTGATTAAAACATGGCTTTTCTAGAGGACAAACATCCTTTCATACCAACACAGAACTTAATGTTGGATTAGATATAGGATGTGAGTCATGGAGATATGTAAAACAAGACTGTAAGGAAAACAGGGCACTGAGTGAGAGAGAAATTTAAGCAAATTATAGTAATGAGGGTGGGGGTAATGTGCAGTAAAACAAATATAATAGATCAAGATTCCCAGAGATAGAATAGAAGAAAGGAGCTTTCTTCTATTATGCAAAAAGTACACTGCATATCCAGCAGAAGAATCAGATGAAGAAAAGCTGAAAAAATCTGAATGATTAAACGTAGGCTACTCTAAAGGTCTAGTATGAGCTATGCCAGCCTCAAAGAAGAGCCTTAACATAAAGGCAACTAACAGTAGAATTCTAGACAAGAGGGAGAAACAGACCTTCAGAGTTAATTCATCAAGATTATCAGGTGTCCAGACATCAGAAGAAAATTACAAGCCATGTTAAGAAACAGGAAGATATGGCTCAGTCAAGGAAACAAATTAAACCTTCAGAAGAGACTCAGAAGTTGGAACAACTAATCGAAGATGTTCAAACAAATCTTTTAATTCAAGGAGACGAAGGAAAATATACATAAAGAGATAAAGGATATTAAGAAGACACTGGGTGAGCATAAAAAAGAATTAGAAAGTTTTAAAAGAAGCATGAAAGAAATTTTTGGTCCTGTAAGAGTTCTGCAGGTTGAATAGAAAAGACAGGAGAGAATGGCTTGGCGTAGTGTGGAGATGTAAAGATCTTCAGTAAGAGTAACTGAGAGGTTAAATGCAAAGCCCAGTAGTACTGTATCCTCAGTATACAACTCTGCTTTTTAATTCATATAAGAATCAGAATATAGTTGAAGAAGAAAAAGGTATATTTCCTGATAACAAATGGGCAGCCTATAAAGTGGTAAAGTGGGACAAAAACGACATAAAGAGTGGGATATGGGATTAGAGAACATGTATGCTATTGAAGCTAATTTGATATCTTTTCAAATTAGTAGACTTACAGACAGAGGCTGTATCTTATAAACCCTATAGTAACCACAAAGAATGTATTTTTAAAATATGCAGACACAGAAATAAGAGAGGGATTAGTTGGATCCATCATAAAAGATCAACTGTACAAAAAAGGACGTTGCAGGAAAGGAAAGACAAAGACATGACATAAAAAACAAAAGGACAAAATAGCTAAAGCAAGTATGGCCTATACATTAATAACACTGAATGTTAATGGATAAACTTCCTAATAAAAGACACAGGTTGGCAGAATGAATAAAGAAGAATGATCCAACTATATGTTGTTTGCAAGAGACTCACCTTAGACCCAAAGACATAAATAGATTGAAAGTGAAAGGATAGAAAATGATAATCCATGCAAGTAGTAACCAAAAAAGAGCTGGGGCAACTGTACTAATATCGGGCTTTAAAGCAAAAATTGTAATAAGAGACAAAGAAAGTCACTGTATATTAATAAAAAGAGCAATCCACCAAGAATAAATAACTATCATAAATATTTATGCACCTAACCACAAGGCCCCAAAATACATGAGGCAAACTGGCAAAACTGAAGGGAGAAAGTGGACAGACACCTCTACAGTAATAGTTTTCTACTTCAATACACCACTCTCATCAACAGAAAGAACATTTAGACAGAAAATCAAAAAGGAAACTGATTACTTGAATACTATGGTAAACAAACCAGAACTAACAGACATATAAGCGTTGCACCCCAAAATCGCAGGATATGCATTCTTCCCAAGTACTCATGGATCATTCTCCAGGATGGGCCATATGTTGGGTCACAAAACAAATCTCAATACATTTAGAAAGACCGAAACTATGTAGAGCATCTTCTCTGACCATAATGTAATGAATCTGGAAGTCAATAGCAGGCTGAGAACTGGAAAACCCACAAATATATGGAAGTTAAATGACACTTTTTAAACGATCCATGGATCAAGTAAGAAATTGCAAGGTTTCCCCTTGCAATTCCCCTCAATATCTTGAGATAAATGAAAACAAGAACACTACATAGTAAAACTATTGGGGTGAAACTATGGTAGTGCTGAGAGGAGATTTTATAGCCCTGAATGCTACATTAAAATAGAAGAAAGAACCAAAATCACTATTCTAATTGCACATCTGGTAGGACTAGAGAACAAACAGCAAACCTCAAAGCAAGCAGAAGGAAAGAAATAACAAATATTAAAGCAGAAATAAATGAAATTGAGAAATCAAAAAACCAGTTAACAAAACTAAAAGTTGGTTCTTTGAGAAGATCAATAAAATTGGCAAACCTTTAGCTAGACTGATAAAGAGAGAAGCAGCACATAAAATCAGAAATGAGAGGGTGATTATTACTTTTGACCTCACAGAAATGAAAAGGACCATATGAGAGTACTGTGAACAACTGTTTGCCAACAAATTAGACAACCTAGATGAAATGGACAAATTTCTGGAAACACATAAACTGACTCTAGAAGAAATAGAAGACCTCAATGGACCACTTACAAATAAAGAGATTGAATGAGTAACCAAAAACCTCCCAACACAGAAAATCCCAAGACCAGATGGCTCCACAGGTGAATTCTACCAATCATTCCAAGAAGAATTAATAGTAATTCTGCTCAAACTCTTAAAGTTTCTGTAAGAAACTTCTTTCTTACAAGAAAAATTGAAGAGAAATGAACACTACCTCATTCTATGAAGCCAACATCACCCTAATACAAAAGCTAGATAAAGGTACTACAAGAGAAGAAAATTATAGACCAACTTCTCTTATGAATAGAGATATGAAAATCCTTAACAAAATACTTGCAAATTGAATCCAACAGCACATTAATGAATTATACACCACTATCAAGTGAGATTTATGCCAGGCATGCAAAGGTGCTTTGATATAAGAAAATCAATTAATGTAATACAACATATTAATAAAACAAATGGAAAAACTGCATGATCATCTCCATTGATGCAGAAAAGGCATTTATAATAATTCATGCTGAATTATTCATAAAAACACTTAGAAAAATAAAAATAGAAGGAAATTTCCTCAACGTGATAAAGGGTACATGAAAAACCCACAGCTAATATCATACTCAATGGTAAAAAACTGAAAGCTTTCTCTCTGAGATCTGGTACAAGACAATGATGCCTGCTGTCAACAGGCTGTCAACAATGTTGTTCCAGTACAACATTGTAGTGGAAGTTCTGGCCAGAGCAGTTAGGCAAGAAAAAGAAATAAAAGGCATCCAAATTAGAAAAGAAGAAGTAAAACTTGCACTATTTGCAGATGACATGATCCTATATATAGAAATTCCTGAAAAATAAAAAACAGAGCTACTAGAGCTAGTAAATGAATTCAGCAAAGTGGTAAAGTACAAGAACAACATGTAAAAATCAGTGTTGTTTCACAAAAGAACAAATAACCCAATTATGAAATTTGGGCAAAAGATGTGAATAGGCATTTTTCTGAAGAGCAAATACAGATGGCTCAAAAGCACAGGAAAATGCAGATCAAGACTACAATGAGATAGCACCTCACACCTACAAGAATGGCTGCTATTAAACAAACAGGAAACCGCAAATGTTGGAGAGGATGTGGAGAAATTGAAACACTTATGCACTGCTGGTGGGAATGTATAATGGTACAGCCACTATGAAAGACAGTTTAGCGGTTCCTTAGGAAACTAAGTATCAAGTTTTCCTAATGACCCAGCAATAGCACTACTTGGTATATACCCAGAAGAGCTGAAAGCAGTGACACAGACATTTGCACACTGATGTTCATAGCAGCATTATTCACAATCACCAAAAGATGGAAAAGTAAAGATGGAAACAGTCCAAATGCCCATAAACAGACGAGTGGTTTAATAAAATGTGATAAATACAAAGATGGAATATTATGCACTGATGTCTGCATACATCTCATTGGCAAAATCTGTCATGGTTACCTCTTGTTGCAAGACAGGCAGAAAAATCGAATATTTAGATTTTCTGCTTCTGTAATCAAGGAAAGCAAGGGGGAATGGAGTTGGAAATGGATATGGAGTGAGCAGCTACAGTTTTGTTCTAGAACTTTATGATACATAAATACCTGTTTACGTGCATTTATTTATTTGTGTATGTATATATATATCTGTATAGCACTTTTTATACCTGAAGTGGAATTGCATTTTAAACATCCTATTCTTTAGCTTGTTTTTTTGACACTTAATACTGACTTTGAATTTGTGTACGTATAGATGTCTCATTTTTTAAAACTTTTAAATTGTATAATATAACATATATACAAAGCAAAGAAAGAAAAATGGAATAGTTTTCAAAGCACTCTTCAACAAGTATTTACAGGACAGATCCCAGAGTTTGTCATGGGCTACCATACAATCCTCTCAGATTTTTCCTTCTAGCTGTTCCAGAATGCAGAAGGCTAGAAGAAATAAATATTTTTTTTATCATCACAATCAACTTTTTTTGTGTGAAAAATGACCTATATATAAAAGAACAATAAATTTCAAAGCACAGAACCACAACTAGTTGTAGAACATATTTCAGAGTTTGGCATGGGTTGTAATTCCACAATTGTAGGTTTTTATTTCTAGCTGCTTTAAGATACTGAAGACTAAGAGAGAAATCAATTTAATGATTCAGCGGTCATATATTCATTCTTTAAATCCTATCGTCTCTGTATAATTTCACCATCACCTTTGATCTTTCTATCCCTCTCTTTAGGGGTGTTTGAGGTATGGCCATTCTAACTTTTTCATGTTGGAAGAGGCTGTCAATAATATGGAGTAAGGAGATGGAACTAGCTGATGTTCTGGAGAGGCTGGGCCCTCTAGGTTTCAGGACTAGTCTGGCCCAGGGAGGTTGTAGATTTTTGGAAAGATGTCTAATTTTTAAGCAGTGTTACATTGTATTCCATAGAATGGCTTTCTATTTAATTTTTTCATTTATTTTAACTAAAGTTGTTTTGAGAGATGTTTGGTTGGTTTTCCATTTTTGTCATTAAATGCAGTGCTTTAGTGAATGTCTGTGTATGCATTTTTGAATGTGTATATGTATTGTTGTTTTTTTAGGATAAACTCTTGAAAGTTAAATTGGCAAATCAAGAGTATGTACGAATTCTGATGTAGCCTACAAGATTGCCAGTGAGATGTGTGCAAGATCATCTACCCCCAAAAAGCTATTTAAAATAATCCCTACGACCTACCCATGCAAATAATAATAATAGTAATAATCCTACCAACAGTTTTTGGGGGTATCTGTTTTCCCTAACCAACCTAGATATTATCTACTTATAAACTTTCGTCATTCTTATGTTGGGCAAATATTATCATTCTAGTATGTTTTTCCTGATTATAAAATATCTCCTAGTGGGTCTCATTTGTTTTCTAAAGTGAATTAACTATTATTTTTTTCTTCTATAATTTGATCATTTGTATTGTCCATTTTTCACTTCATTCATAATCCTTTTCTTTTTGATTTGCGGAATTTCTTTGTTTATTAGGAATATTAACTTATCAAAGGAAGTAAATAATTTTTACTTGTCCTTTCATTTTCTGGCATCTGTCATATAGAAATTTCTTATGTTTACGTAAGAAATACTTGTCAAACTTTATCTTCATGGCATTTATGCTTTGTGTCATGTTACAAAGGTTTCTCTATTCTGGGATTTTAAGGATATTCTCTTGTACTTTATTCTAGTATTTTTATGGTCATATTTTTATCTTTTCATAATCTACTTGGATTTTTATGCAGATGTATATACTGTGAGCTGGGAAACTATTTCCAAAGGATAGCTAATTTTTTTGGTCTCATTTAATGG
>PVIY010040853.1:0-22098 GCA_004026745.1 Myrmecophaga tridactyla | reverse complement strand
CAGAAACGAAAACACAAAAGACAGAGGCATGGAGAAGGGTGTAGAAAGAAGGAAAATTAAATATGACATATAAAATCAAAAGGCAAAGTGGTAGAAGAAAGTACTACACGTACAGTAATAACACTAAATGTTAATGGATTGAACTCCCCAATCAAAAGACATAGACTGGCAGAATGGATTAAAAAACAGGACCCATCTATATGCTGTCTACAGGAAACAGATCTTAGACCAAAAGATAAACATAGGTTGAAAGTGAAAGGTTGGGAAAAGATATTTCATGCAAATAACAACCAGAAAAGAGCAGGAATAGCTATACTAATATCCAACAAATTAGACTTCAAATGTAAAACAGTTAAAAGAGACAGAGAAGGATACTATGTACTAATAAAAGGAAAAATTCAGCATGAAGACATAACAGTCATAAATATTTATGCACCAAACCAGAATGGTCCAAAATACATGTGCCAAACACTGAAAAGAGAAATAGACACATCTACCATAATAGTTGGAGACTTCAATTCCCCACTCTCATCAATGGACAGAACATCTAGACAGAGGATCAATAAAGAAACAGAGAATTTAAATATTACAATAAATGAGCTATACCTAACAGACATTTATAGGACATTACACCCAAAAACAGCAGGATATACCTTTTTCTGAAGTGCTCATGGATCATTCTCATGGATAGACCATACGCTGGGTCACAAAGCAAGTCTCAATAAATTTAAAAAGACTGAAATCATACAAACCACTTTCTCAGATCATAAAGGAATGAAGTTGGAAATCAAAAATAGGCAGAGTGCCAGAAAATTCACAAATATGTGGAGGCTCAACAACACACTCATAAACAACCAGTAGGTCAAGGAAGAAATTGCAAGATAAATCAGTAAATATCTCGAGGCAAATGAAAATGAAAACACAACATATCAAAACTTATGGGACACAGCAAAGGCAGTGCTAAGAGGGAAACTGATTGCCCTAAATGCCTATATCAAAAAAGAAGAAAGGGCAAAAATTCAGGAATTAACTGTTCACTTGGAAGAACTAGAGAAAGAACACCAAACTAACCCCAAAGCAAGCAAAAGGCATGAAATAACAAAGATTAGAGCAGAAATAAATGAAATTGAGAACATGAAAATAATTGAGAAAATCAATAAAACCAGAAGCTGGTTCTATGAGAAAATCAATAAGATTGATGGACCCTTAGCAAGATTGACAAAAAGAAGAAGAAGAGAGAATGCAAATAAATAAGATCAGAAATGGAAGAGGAGACATAACCACTGATCCCACAGAAATAAAGGAAGTATTGACAGGATACTATGAACAGCTTTATGCTAATAAATACAACAATGTAGATGAAATGGACAACTTCCTAGAAAGGCATGAACAACCAACTTTGACTCAAGAAGAAATAGACGACCTCAACAAACCAATCACAAGTAAAGAAATAGAATCAGTCATTAAGTAGCTTCCCAAAAAGAAAAGTCCAGGACCAGATGGCTTCACAGGTTAATTCTACCAAACATTCCAGAAAGAATTAGTAACAATCCTGCTCAAACTCTTCAAAAAAATTGAAGTGGATGGAAAGCTACCTAATTCATTCTATGAAGCCAACATCACCCTCATACCAAAACCAGACAAAGATAAACAAAAAAAGAAAACTACAGACCAATCTCTCTAATGACTATAGATGCAAAAATCCTCAACAAAATTCTAGCAAATCGAATCCAGCAACACATTAAAAGAATTATACATCATGACCAAGTAGGAGTCATCCCAGGTATGCAAGGATGGTTCAACATAAGAAAATCAATTAATGTAATACACCATATCAACAAATCAAAGCAGAAAAATCACATGATCATCTCAATTGATGCAGAGAAGGCATTTGACAAAATCCAACATCCTTTCCTGGTGAAAACACTTCAAAGAATAGGAATAGAAGGGAACTTCCTCAAAATGATAAAGGGAATATATGAAAAACACACAGCTAATATCATCCTCAATGGGGAAAAACTGAAAATGTTCCCCCTAAGATCAGGAACAAGACAAGGATGTCCACTATCACCACTATTATTCAACATTATGTTGGAAGTTCTAGCCAGAGCAATTAGACAAGAAAAAGAAATAAAAGAAATCCAAATTGAAAAGGAAGAAGTAAAACTCTCACTGTTTGCTGATGATATGTCAAAAACCCTGAAAAATCCACAGCAAAACTACTAGACCTAATAAACGAGTATAGCAAAGTGGCAGGTTACAAAATCAACACTCAAAAATCTGTAGTGTTTCTATACCCTAGTAAGGAACAATCTGAGGGGGAAATCAAGAAAAGTATTCCATTTACAATTGCAACCAAAAGAATAAAATATTTAGGAACAAATTTAACTAAAGAGACAAAAGACCTACACGAAGAAAACTACAAGAAATTGTTAAAAGAAATCACAGAAGACCTAAATAGATGGAAGGGCATACTGTGTTCATGGATTGGAAGACTAAATATAGTTAAGATGTCAATTCTACCTAAATTGATTTACAGATTCAATGAAATACCAATCAAAATCCCAACAACTTACTTTTCAGAAATAGAAAAACCAATAAGCAAATTTATCTGGAAGGGCAGGGTGCCCCGAATTGCTAAAAGTATCCTGAGGAAAAAAAAAAAACAAAGCTGGAGGTCTCATGCTGCGTGACTTTAAGGCATATTATGAAGCTACAGTGGTCAAAACAGCATGGTACTGGCATAAAGATAGATATACTGACCAATGGAATCGAATAGTGTTCAGATACAGAGCCTCTCATCTATGGACAACTGATCTTTGATAAAGCAGTCCAGCCAACTCACCTGGGACAGAACAGTCTCTTCAATAAATGGTGCCTAGAGAACTGGATATCCATATGCAAAAAAATGAAAGAGGACCCATATCTCACACCCTATACAAAAGTTAACTCAAAATGGATAAAACACCTAAACACTAGGTCTAAGACCATAAAACAGTTAGAGGAAAATGTAGGGAATTATCTTATAAATCTAATAATTGGAGGCAGTTTTATAGACCTTACACCCAAAGCAAGAGCACTGAAGAAAGAAAGAAAGAAATGGGAACTCCTCAAAATTAAACACTTTCACGCATCAAAGAACTTCATCAAGAAAGTAAAAAGACAGCCTACACAATGGGAGACAATATTTGGAAATGACATACCAGATAAAGGTCTAATATCCAGAATTTATAAAGAGATTGTTCAACTCAACAACAAAAAGACAGCCAATCCAATTACAAAATGGGAAAAAGACTTGAACAGACACTTCTCAGAAGAGGAAATACAAATGGCCAAAAGGCACATGAAGAGATGCTCAACGTCCCTGGCTATTCGGGAAATGCAAATCAAAACCACAATGAGATATCATGTCACACCCACCAGAATGGCCATTATCAATAAAACTAGAAATGACAAGTGCTGGAGAGGATGTGGAGAAAGAGGCACACTTATCCACTGTTGGTGGGAATGTCAAATGTTGCAATCGCTGTGGAAGGCAGTTTGGCGGTTCCTCAAAAAGCTGAATATAGAATTGCCATATGACCCAGTAATACCATTGCTAGGTATCTACTCAAAGGACGTGAGGGCAAGGACACAAACGGACATTTGCACACCAATGTTTACAGCAGCATTATTTACAACTTCCAAGAGATGGAAACAGCCAAAATGTCCATCAACAGATGAGTGGCTAAACAAACTGTGGTATGTACATACGATGGAATATTATGCAGCTGTAAGACAGAATAAAGTTATGAAGTATGTAACAACATGGATGGACCTTGAGAACATTATGCTGAGTGAGACAAGCCAGAAACAAAAGGACAAATATTGTATGGTCTCACTGATATGAACTGACATAGTGAATAAACTTTGAGAATTTCATTGGTAACAGAGACCATCAGGAGATAAGAAATAGGGTAAGATATTGGGTAATTGGAGCTGAAGAGATACAGATTGTGCAACAGGACTGAATGTAAAAACTCAGAAATGGACAGCACAACACTACCTAACTATAATACAATTGTGTTAAAACACTGAATGAAGCTGCATGTGAGAATGATAGAGGGAGGAGGGCTGGAGGCATAAATGAAATCAGAAAGAAAGATAGATGCTAAAGATTGAGATGGTATAATCTAGGAATGCCTAGAGTGTATAATAATAGTAACTAAATGTACAAATTTTAAAAATGTTTTTGCATGAGGAAGAACAAAGGAATATCATTACTGCAGGGGCTGAAAATAGATGGTAATTAATATTTAAAAATTTTAACTTATGTGTGAGACTAAAGCAAAAAATGTTTATGTGGTACAAAATTTATATTTTGACTAGTGCATTTCCTAATATAACTTATGTAGATAGTTTGATTGAACACCATAAGTACTTGGAATCTCAGGTGGGACATGAGATTTTTTTGGTTTGTCCAGAGTGATGCCCCGATGAATCTCAGAGTGATTCGATCAGTGAGTGGAAAAGTATTTGCGAAGTCCCCTCCGTGGAAGGGTGAGAATGGGGAGAAATTCAACTTCCCCAAGTTGAATTCTTGATATTCTCACAAGCAGTGTGGACAACCAAAGCTATAGGCTGAGCCCCCAGTCTTGGGGTTTGTTCATATGAAACTTAACCCCACAAAGGATAGGTCAAGTCTACTTAAAATTTAGGCCTAAGAGTCACCCCCAAAAGAGGCTCTTTTGTTGTTCAGATGTGTCCTCTCTCTCCAGCCAACACAACAAGCAATCTCACCACCCACCCCCGTCTACGTGGGACATGACCTCCAGGGTTGTGGACCTTCCTGGCAACGTGGGACAGAAACCCTAGAATGAGCTGAGACTCAGCATCAAGGGATTGAGAAAAACCCTAGAATGAGCTGAAACTCAGCATCAAGGGATTGAGAAAACCTTCTCGATCAAAAGGGGGAAGAGGGAAATGAGACAAAGTGTCAATGGCTGAGAGATTCGAAACAGAGTTGAGAGGTTATCCTGGAGGTTATTCTTACGCATTGAGTAGATATCACCTTGTTATTCAAGATGTAATGGAGAGGCTGGAGGGAACTGCCTGAAAATGTAGAGCTGTGTTCCAGTAGCCAAGTTTCTTGAGGATGATCGAATAATGAGATAGCTTTCACAATGTGACTGTGTGATTGTGAAAACCTTGTGTCTGTTGCTCCTTTTATCTACCATGTCAACAAAGGAGTAGAACATATGGAATAAAAATAAATAATAGGGGGAACAAATGTTAAAATAAATTTAGTTTGAAATGCTAGTGATCAATGAAAGCAAGGGGTAAGGGGTATGGTAGTATAATCTTTTTTTTTTCTTTCTGTTTTTGTTTTATTTCTTTTTCTATTGTCTTTTTATCTTTTTCTGAATGGATGCAAATGTTCTAAGAAATGATGAATATGCAACTAAGTGATGATATTGTGAATTATTGATTATATATGTTAATATTTTATTTCATTTGTTTTTAACTAATAAATAAATTTTAAAAAAGAAGAGAAATCACAAACAAACAAAAAAAAGAAATAGACACCTCTACCATAATAGTTGGAGATTTCAATTCCCCACCCTCATCAATGTACAGAACATCTAGACAGAGGATCGATAAAGAAACAGAGAACTTGAATAAAAGAATACATGGTTTAATAAACATTTACAGAATATTCAACCCCACAACAGCAGGATATACATTTTTCTCAAGTGCTCATGGATTATTTTCAAGGATAGATCATATGCAGGGTCACAAAGCAAATCTCAATAAATTTAAAAAGAGTGAAATACAAAACACTTTCTCAGATCATAATGAAATGAAATTGTAAATCAAAAATGGGCAGAGGGCCAGAAAATTCACAAACATATGGAGGCTAAACACACTCTTAAACAACCACTGGGCCAAGGAAAAATTTATAGGACAAATCAGTAAATATCTCTAGGCAAATGAAAATGAAAACAAACATATCCAAATTTATGGAATGCAGCAAAGGCAGGGAAATTTATTGCCTTAAATGCCTATATTAAAAAGAAGAAAGAGCAAAAATTGAGGAATTAATTGTTCATTTGGAAGAACTAGAGAAAGAACAGCAAACTAACTCTAAAAGAAACAAAAGGAAAGAAATAACAAAGATTAGAGCAGAAATAAATGAAATTGAGAACATGAAAACAACTGAGAAAATCAGCAAAATCAGATGTTGGTTCTTTGAGAAAATCAATAAAATCGATGGACCCTTAGCTAGGTTGACAGAAAGAAAAAGAAGATGCAGATAAATAAAAGCAGAAATAGAAGATGAGACATAACCACTGACCCCGCAGAAATAAAAGAGGTAATGAGAGGATACTATGAGCAACTAAACGCTAATAAACTAGACAACGTAGATGAAACTTCCTAAAAAGGCATGAATAACCAACATTGACTCAAGAAGAAATAGACAACCTAAACAAACTGAGCACAAGTAAAGAGATTGAATCAGTCATCAAGAAGCTCCCCCCAAAAGAAAAGTCCAGAATAGATGGCTTTACGTGTAAATTCTACCAAGCATTCAAGAAAGAATTAGTACCAATACTGCTCAAACTCTTCAAAAAACCTGAAGAGGAAGGCTACCTAACTCATTCTTTGAAGCCAACTTCACCCTCATACCAAAGCCAGACAAAGATACTACAAGAAAAGAAAATTACAGACCAATATTTCTAATGAATATAAATGCAAAAATTCTCAACAAAATACTTGCAAATCTTTTACAGCAACACAGTTAAATCAATTATATACCATGATCAAGTGGGATTTATTGCAAGTATGCAAGCATGGTTCAACATAAGAAAATTCATTAATGTAATACACCATATCAACAAATGAAAGTAGGAAAACCACATGATCATCTTAATTGATGCAGAAAAGACATTTGACAAAATCCAACATCCTTTCTTGATGAAAACAAATCAAAGCATAGGGATAGAAGGAAACTTCCTCAACATATGTTAAATGGAATATATGAAAAATTCACAGCTAACATCCCCAATGGGGAAAGACTGAAAGCTTTTGCCCTAAGATCAGGAACAAGACAAGGATGCCCACTATCACCATTGTTATTCAACACTGTGCTGAAAGTTCTAGCCAGAGCAATTAGACAAGAAAAAGAATTAAAAGGCATCCACATTGGAAAGGAAGAAGCAAAACTCTCATTGTTTGCAGATGATATGATACTATGCTGAAAATCCAAAAAAATCCACTGCAAAGCTACAGGAGCTAATAAATTAGTCCAGTAAAGTGGCAGGGTACAAGATCGACACCCAAAAATCAGCAGTGTTTCTATACACACTAAAGAGCAATCTGAGGAGGAAGCCAAGAAAAAAAATTCCATTTGCAGGAGCAACCAAAATAATCAAACATTTAGGAATAAATTTAACTAAGGATACAAAAGACCTACACACAGAAAACTACAAGAAATTACTAAAAGAAATCATGGAAGACCTAAATAAATGGCAGGGCATACTGTGTTCATGGACTGGAAGACTAAGTATACTTAAGATGTCAATTCTACCCAAATTGACTTATAGATTCAATGTAATACCAGTTAAAATTCCAAGAACTTACTTTGCAGAAATAGAAAAACCAATAACCAAATTTATTTGGAAGGGCAGCTAAAAATAGCTAAAGTATCTTGAGAAAGAAAATGAAGTGGGAGGTCTCATACTACCTGACTTTAAAGCATATTATGAAGCTACTGTGGTCAAAACAGCATGGTACTGGCATAAAGACAGATATGCTGACCAATGGAATTGAATAGAGTGTTCAGATATAGACCCTCACCTATGGACAATTGATCTTTGGTCAGATGGTCAAGCCAACTCACCTGGGACACAGCAGCCTGTTCAATATATAGTACTTGGAGAACTGGGTATCCGTATGCAAAAGAATGAAAGAAGATCCATATCTCACACTCTATACAAAAATTTACTTGAAATGGATCAAAGACCTAAACATTCGAGCTAAGACCATACAATTTTTAGAAGAAAATGTGGGGAAATATTGAAACTTGTTATAGGAGGTCATTTCCTAGATCTTACACCCAAAGGATGAGCATTGAAGAAAGAGATAAATGGGAACTCCTCAAAATTGAACACTTTTGTGCATCAAAGAACTTTGTCAAGAAGGTAAAAAGGCAATGGGAGACAATATTTGGAAACTACATATCAGATAAGGGTTTAGTATTTAGAAAATATAAAGAGATTCTTCAGCTCAACAACAAGAAGACAAACAACCCAATTAAAAATGGGCAGAAGACATAAACAGACACTTCTCAGAAGAGGAAATACAAATAGCTAAAATGCACATGAAAAGATGCTTAACTTCCCCAGCTATTAAGGAAATGCAGAGCAAAACCACAATGAGATATCATCTCACACCCACTAAAATGGCCATTATAAAGAGCAACAACAACAGAAAACGACAGGTGCTGGAAAGAATGTGGAGAAAGAGGCAATATTATCCACTGTTGAGGGGAATGTAAAGAAAATGGTACAACTGCTCTGGAAGGCAGTATGGCAGTTCCTCAGGAAGATTTTGTACAGTATAGAATTGCCATATGATCCAGCAAACCCATTGCTAGAGGACATAAGGGTCAGGACACAATGGACATTTGCACACCAATATTTATAGCAGCATTATTTGCAATTACCACGAGATAGAAACAGCCCAAATGTCCATCAACAGATGACTGATTTAACAAGCTGTGTATTTACAAACAATAGCATATTATACAGCTGTAAGACAGAATAAAGTCATGAAGCATGTAACACCATGGATGGACCTTGAGGACATCATGTAGAGTGATATTAACCAGAAACAAAAGGACAAATACTGTGTGGTCTCACTAATATGAACTAACATTAATGAGTGAACTTGGAGAACTGAAGTTAAGAACACGGTTATTAGGAGATAGAAATAGGATAGTGTGCCAGTTTGAATCTGTCATGTACCCCAGAAAAGCCAAGTTCTTTAATCCTTATTCAGTGTTGCTGGATTAAGGAGCCTTTTGATTATTCCCATGGAGATGTGACCCACTCAATTGTGGGTGGTAACTTTTAAAAAATTTTTTATTTATATTTTTGTTTTTGTATGCTGTATGGCAGGGTCACATTTCATTGTTTTTCCATGTGAGTATCCCATTATTGCAGCACCATTTCTTGAACTTTTGCTTTTTGTTTGTCTGTTTTACTTGTTTTCTTTGGGGGGGGGCCAGGGACAGTGCATGGGCCAGGAATCAAATCCAGGTCTCCCTCATGGCAGGCGAAAATTCTTCCACCGAGCTAATCTTGCACCCCTGATGGTAACTTTTGATTAGATGGTTTCCATAGAGATGTATCTCCACCCATTCAAGATGGGGTTGCTTACTGGAGCCCTTTAAGAGGGAACCATTTTGGAAAAAGCTTCAGAGCCATAAGAGCCCATACAGCCAGAGACTTTTGGAGGTAAAGAAGGAAAACACTCACAGGAGAGCTTCAGGAAACAAGAAGCCTGGAGAAAAAGCTAGCAGATGTCACTATCTTCACCATGTACCTTTCCAGTTGAGAGAGAAATCCTGAACATCATTGGCCTTCTTGAACCAAGGTATCTTTCCCTGGATGCCTTAGATTGGACTTTTTTTAAAAACTTTTTTTATTGTGTACTATAGCATATATTCAAAGCAAAGAAATAAGCAATAGTTCTCAAAGCATTCTTCAAAAAGTGGTTACAGGATAGATCCCAGAGTTAGTCGTGGGCTACCATACAATCCTCTTGTATTTTTCCTTCTAGCTGCCCCCAGAATATAGGAGGCTAGAGGGCTTAAATATTTTTTTATCATTGCAATCAATTTTTTCCTTCTTTTTTTGTTAACAATAACATATACAAAAAAAGCTATAAATTTCAAAGCACAGCACCACAATTAGTTGTAGAACACATTGCAGTCTTTGACATCGGTTACAATTTCACAATTTCAGGTTTTTACTTCTATCTGCTCTAAAATACTGGAGACTAAAAGATCAATTTAATGGTTCAGTATCCATATTTATTTGTTAAGTCCTATCTTTTATGTATAATTCCACCATCACCTTTGATCTTTCCATATCTCTCATTGGGGTTGTTTGGGCTATGACAATTCTAAATTTTTGACATTGGAAGTGTCTGTCACTAATATGGAATTGGGAGATGGAACTATCTGATGTTCTGGAGAGACTAGACTAGGTTTCAGGACTTATCTGGACCAGGGACCCATCTAGAGATTGTAGGTTAATTAATTCTTAGGCATGCTTATGGGTAGTCTAAGCTTCTATGCTACGTACACAAGCTTCACAAGAGTAAGCCTCATGATGAAGGACATGGCCTATTGATTTGGGTATCCCTAAAGTTCGACACAGTATCATGGATTCCCTGATGGTAAGGCTTAATAACTCTATATTCTTTCTCCCCTCCCTCAGGGGACTTTGCAAATACTTTTTGATTATCTGCTTAATATATTCTAAGATGTTTCCAGACGTTTCAATAATCTATACAGGATTAAAGGACCTCTTTCTCACTCTCTTTCCCTGTGTTTCAGTTGTTCAAATGAGCTATTCAGGTAGGTTGAATTATATTATGTACTACAGAAAATTTCAGTTCCAGATTAAATAAACCTTTCTTCCACTGGTCTTAAAGAGTATGTGTGGTTCTAAAACATAGACACTGTCTTCCTTACCCCTATGTTCTGAATTACTTTAACCCCAACCTGTTTGGCTTCATTCTTATCTTTAAATATCAGGCTTTATATATAAAACAGCCTCTCAAAATCCAGAAATAATGATCACCACTCCGGACTTAAAGGTGTCTGCTCTAAAAGCTTACAATCTAGGCCCTTGTTTTCTTATAAACATTTTTTAAAGGTGACCATACCATTGTTGTTTTTTTGTTTCTGGCTTATCTTGTTTCACCAAATGTCCCACATTTTCATTCACATTATTGCATGCCTCATGACAGTGTTCCATTTTGTAGCAGCACAGCCTTCATTCCTAGGTATACACCATTGTTCACCATTCTACTCCGTCAGTGCATCCTTCAGCCACCTGCATTCATCTGGCATCATGCAGAGGGCCAAAAGTCCATAGTCCATCAACATTCTCAATTTTAGATAATTTCATTGTTCCCAAGAGACAGAAAACCAATAAACACACCCTCACCAAATAGGAAATCTAAACCTCCTCTTAACTCTTGTCCCTCACCCCATTATTTACCTCTGCTGTTGCTGTTGTAGTGCTGATGGTTTCCTTTTGAACATAGCTCATAGCATGTGTGGTAGTTAGATTCAGGTGTCAACTTGGCTAGGTGAAGATGCCTATTTCTATTGCTGCGGACATGAGCCAATGGCATGTGAACCTCATCTGTTGCTGATTACACCTGCAGTCAGCTAGGAGGCATGCCTGCTGCAATGAATGATGTTTGATTTAATTTGCTGGTGCTTAAATGAGAGACTCAATATAGCACAGCCCAAGCAGCTCAGCATACCTCATCTCAGCACTTGCAGCTCAGCCCAGGGCTTTGGAGATGCAGAAAGGAATCACCCCAGGGAAAGTTGTTGGAACCCAGAGCCTGGAGAAAAGGGCAGCAGAGACCACCCTGTGCCTTCCCAAGTAAGAAAGAACCTCAGTTGAAAGTCAGCTGCCGTTCCTCTGAAGAACTAACAAAATAAATCCCTATTAAAAGCCGATGTGTCTCTGGTGTGTTGCATTCCAGCAGCTAGCAAACTAGAACAGCATGCAATAGCGGTTTTCCCCCAGTACCCTGGACTTAAACACTCTTTATAAAAGAATCATATCTTTGAAGTAATTCTTACAAGAACTGATTCATATTTCTAGTGTGAGTCAGTAGGACATGTAGGTCTACACAACTCCTTTGAATCTTGTTCATCTTCGATATGGTAATATTACTTCTAGACCCACTAGAGAATCACCTTCACTCCTATCTATTCCCTTACATTGGAGTTTAACCTCATTAGCTAATTGTTCATCCATCTCTAGCTTCTATGTATCTCTAAGTCCCCTATATTCTGTATTATAAGTCTCTGATTATATGAAAATGGAATCATACAGTATCTGTCTTTTTGTGTCCGGCTAATTTCGCTCAGCATTATATCCTCAAGTCTCATCCATCTTGTCATGTGCTTCAGGACATCATTTTGTCTTACTGCTGCATAATATTCCATCATATGTATATACCACATTTTGTTGATCCACTCATCTGTTGATGGGCATTTGGTTTGTTTGCATTATTTGGCATTGTGAATAATGCCGCTATAAACATTGGTATGCAAATGTCTGTTTGTGTTGTTGCTTTCAGCTCTTCTGGGTATATACCAAGAAGTGCTATTGCTGGGTCATAGGGCAGCTCGATATTCCGTTTCCTGGGGCACCGCCAAACAGTCTTCCATAGTGGCTGCACCATTGTTCATTCCCACCAGCAGTGCATAAGTGTCCCAGTTTCTCTACATCCTCTCCAACATTTATAGTTTCCTGTTTGTTTAATAGCAGCCATTCTTATAGGTGTGAGGTGGTATCTCATTGTAGTGTTGATCTACATTTCCCTTACAGCCAGTGAAAATGAGCATCTCTTTATGTGCTTTGAGCCATCTGTACTTGCTCTTCAGAAAAATGCCTATTCATATCTTCAGCCCATTTTATAATTGGATTGTTCTTTTGTGGTTGAGTTGTATGATTTCTTTGTATATACAGGAAATCAAACCTTTGTCTGATATGTGATTTTCAAATATATTCTCCCATTGAGTTGGCTGCCTCTTCACCTTTTTGACAAAATCTTTTGAGGTGCAGAAGCATTTGATTTTGAGGAGTTCCCATTTATCTATTTTTTCTTTTGTTCCTTGTGCTTTGGGTGTAAAGTTTAGGAAGATACCTCCTATGACTAGGCCTTGAAGATGTTTCCCTACATCTTCTAGAAGCTTTATGGTGCTAGTTCTTATATTTAGGTGTTTGCTCCACTTTGAGCCAATTTTGTGTAGGGTATAAGATAGGGGTCCTCTTTCATTCTCTTGGCTATTGATATCCAGTTCTTCCATGGCCAATTATTGAAAAGACTATTTTGCCCCAGTTCAGAGGATTTGGAGGCCTTGTCAAAAATCAGTTGACCATAGATTTGGTAGTCTATTTATGCGCTGTCAATTAATTCCACCATTAATTTCTTTTAGCAACGTTATGTAGTTTTCTGTGTACAAGTCCTTTACATCCCTAGTTAAGTTCATTCCTAAGTATTTGATTCTTTTAGTTGCTGTTTTGAATGGAATTTTTTCCTTAACTGATTCCTCAGCTAGCTCATTGCTTGTGTATAGAAATGCTACTGATTTTGGCACATTAATTTTATTTCCTACCACCTTGCTGAATTTGTTTATTATCTCAAGAAACTTTGCTGTAGGTTTCTCAGCATCTTCCAAGTATAGTATCATATCACCTGCAAATAATGAGAGTTTTACTTCCTTTCCAATTTGGATGCCTTTTACTTCCTTGTTCTGCCTGATTGCTCTAGCTAGAACTTCTAGCACAATGTTGAATAACAGCGGTGACAGTGGGCATCCTTGTCTTGTACCTGATCTTAGGGGGAAGGCTTTCAGTCTCTCTTCATTGAGTACAATGCTGGCTATCGGTTTTTTGTATATTCCCTTTATCATATTGAGGTAGTTACCTTTGATTCCTATCTTTTGGAGTGTTTTTATCAGAAAAGGATGCTGAATTTTGTCAAATGCTTTTTTAGCATCAATCGAGATGATCATGTGATTTTTTTCCCTTTCGATTTGTTAATGCAATTAATTGATTGCATTAATTGATTTTCTTGTGTTGAACCATCCTTGCATTCCTGGTATACACCCCACTTGGTCATGGTATATAATTCTTTTAATGTGCTGTTGGATTCGATTTGCTAATATTTTATTGAGAATTTTTTGCATCTATGTTCATTAGGGAGATTGGTCTGTAGTTTTCCTTTCTTATAGCATCTTTACCTGGTTTTGGTATCAAAATGATATTAGCTTCATAAAATGAGTTAGGTAGAGTTCCTTTTTCCTCAATTTTTTGGAAAAATTTGAGCAGGATTGGTGTTAGTTCTTTCTGGAACGTTTGAAAAAATTCCCCTGTGAAGCCATCTGGCCCTGGGCTTTTCTTTGTAGGAAGATTTTTGATGACTGATTGAATCTCTTTACTTGTGATTGGTTTGTTGAGATCTTCTATTTCTTCCTGAGTCAGTGTAGCTTATATGTGTGTCTACAGGAATTTTTCCATTTCATCTAGGTTGTCTAGTTTGTTGGCATCTAGTTGTTCATAGTATCCTCTTATGATTTCTTTTATTTCTTCAGAGTCTGTTGTAACGCACCCCTTCTCATTTCTGATCTTATTTATTTGCATCCTCTCTATTTTTTTCTTTGTCAGTCTTGCTAGTGGCCCATCAATTTTATTAATTTTTTCAAAGAACCAACTTTTGTTTTTATTGATTCTTTGTATTGTTCTTTTGTTCTCCCATTCTTTTATCTCTGCTTTAATCCTTCTCTTCTTCTATTTGCTTTGGGGTTAGTTTGTTGTTCTTTCTCAAGTTCCTTCAGGTGAGCTGTTAAGCCCTTAATTTTTGCTCTTTCTTGTTTTTTAATGTAGGCATTTAGGGCAATAAATTTCCCTTTCAGCACAGCTCTAAGTTCTTAAGTTCCCATAAGTTCAGATAAGTTGTATTGTCATGTTCATTCATCTCCAGATAACTACTGATTTCTCTAGCAATTTCTTCTTTGACACACTGGTTGTTTAAGAGTGTGTTATTTAATCCATATGTTTGTAAATATTCTCATTCTTTGGTGGTTATTGAGATCTAGCTTCATTCCATTGTGATCAGAGAAAGTGCTTTTAATAATCTCAATGTTTTTTAAATTTATGAAGACCTGTTTTGTGCCCCAGCACATGATCTATCTTAGAGAATGTTCCATGAGCACTAGAAAAGAATATACATCCTTGTGCTTCTGGGTGCAATGACCTATATATGTCTGTTAGGTCTAATTCATTTATCAAGTTGTTTAACTTCTCTGTTTCCTTGTTGATCTTCTGTCTGGTTGTTCTATCTATAGAGGAGAGTGGTGTATTGAAGTCTCCTACTATTATTGTTGAAACATCTATCACTCCCTTCAATTTTGCCAATGTCCGTCTCATGTACTTTGGAGCTCCTTGATTGGGAGCATAAACATTTATGATTGCTATATCTTCTTGATGAATTGACCCTTTAATTAGTATTTAGTGTCATTCTTTGTCTCTTATGATGTCTTTACATTTAAAGTCTATTTTGTCCGATATTAGTATATCTATTCCTTCTTTCTTTTGGTTACAACTTGCGTGGAAGATCTTTTTCCATCCTTTCACTTTCAATCTATTTGTATCCTTGTGTCTAAGATGCATCTCTTGGAAGCAGCATATAGCTGGACTATGTTTCTTAACCCATTCTGCCAATCTGTATCTTTTAATTGGTAAGTTTAGTCCATTAACATTCAAAGTTATTACTTAAAAGGTGTTCCTTGATTCCACCATTCTATCTTTTTTATTTTATTTGTCAGGTCTATATATTCTTTTCCCTCTTTCTCTTTGTATTCTTTAAATTACCCTTAGTGGTACTCTTCAATTCTGTTTCCTCCTCCAGACCTTCCTCTTCTGTCTTTTTTTCCCCCCGCTGTCAGAACTCCTTTTAGTATTTCTTGTAGGGCAGGTCTCTTGTTGACAAATTCTTTCAGGACTTCTTTGTGAAAGCTTTAATTTCTCCCTCAAGAGAGGAACAATTTGGCTCTCTTAGCAGAATTCTTGGCTGGACGTCTTTCTCTTTCAGGATATTGAATATATCATACCACTGCCTTCTTGCCTCCAGGGTTCTAGTTGAGTAGTCTGAACGCAGTCTTATTTTATTTCCCTTGTATGTAGTAGATTGTCTTTTTCTTGCTGCTTTCAGGATTTTCTGCTTCTCTTCAACATGTGAAGGACTGATTAGTATGTGCCTTGGGGAAGGCCTATTTGGATTTATTCTGTTTGGAGTTCTTTGGGTTTCTTTGGCTTGTATATGTATGTCCTTTATGAGAGTTTGGAAGTTTTCCCCCATTGTATCCTCAACTACTCTTCACAGCCCTTTACTCCTCTCTCCTCCTTTTGGGACACCAATGATTCTTCTATTTGTGCGCTTTGCTTTATCTGTCATTTCCATGAGTTCTCATTCAATTTTTTCCATCTTTTCTGCCATTTGCTGTTTTGAGTCTTTGAAGTAAAAAACATACCCATAGTATGTTTTTTATTTGGTCAACAGAGTCTTTAATCTCTGTGATTTCTGCTATCTTTCTATTTATTCTTTCAAATTCCTCTTTGTGCTCTTCTACTGTCTTCTTGATCTCCTTCATGTCATTTGCTGTCCCACTTATTTTATTAAGTAGAGTTGTATGAACATCTTTGATTAGTTGTTCCAACATCTGTGTCTCCTCTGATGTTTTAATTTGGTCATTAGGCAGGGCTATATCTGTTTGCATTGTGATATGCTTATTGATCTTCTGCTGTCTTCATCAAATGTAGATATCTTGATTGATTTACTTTGGGAGTTGATTTCTTTCAGTAGTCTAAGGCCTTGTGTTTGCAGGATGGTTGTATAGTAGGGAGCAGGGCATGGGATGGAGCACTCAGTATGGTGATTTGTTTCAGAGCAGGTATGGGGGCAAGTTGGGGATGTTATACTGATGCTTGTGAACATGGGTGCCCAGCAGCCAGGGAGGATGTAGTGGTGCAGGTGCACCGGTCTGGGAGATGTAATCCTAGTGTGCGCTGGTCTAAGGCACAGGCCCTCTGTATGCATGTGTAGAGCTGTGGCAGCAGGTCAGTATTATGCCTTTGTGGATTGGGGGCAGATGTGACCCAGCTGTGCAGGTTGGCACTTTCTCAGAGCTGGGAAGTCTAGATTGGACATTTTTATGGCCTTGCTTTAATTTGGACATTCTCACAGCCTTAGAACATGTAAATTTGCAACTTAATAAATTCCCCCCTTTAAAAGCCATTCTATTTCTGGTATACTGCATTCCTGCAGCTTGCAAACTAGAACAGGTAGAGATTGGGCAATTGGTGCTAAAGGAATACAGATTGTTCAACAGGACTGATTGTAAAAATTCAGAAATAGATAGCATAATACTACCTGATTGTAGCACAATCATATAAGAACAGTAAATGAAGCTGAATGTGAGTATGATACAGGAAGAAGGGCTGAGGGCCTGTATGAAACTGGAAGGAAAGCTAGATGATAAATCTCCCTGGTAACGTGGGACAAAATCCCTTGGGATCAAGGGATCGAGAAAGCCTTCTTGACCAAAAGGGGGTATAATTTAGGAATGCCTAGAGTGTGCAGTGATGATGATTAAATGTACAAATTAAAAATGTTTTGCATGAGGCAGAACAAATGAATGTCAATATTGCAGGGTGTTGAAAATAGACAGTATATGGGGAAAAGTACAATCAATGTAAGCTAGGGTCTACAGTCAACAGTAATATTGTAATATGCTTCCACTGAACGTAACACAAAGCCATTATGCAAAAACTAAATGTCAACAGGGAGAGGGACTGGGAAAGAGATATGGATTCTTTGTGGAAGAAAAGGGAATGTCTTCAGATACAGTATGGCAGTGAAGGCATGTCTTTACACTTAGGTTGGATTGTACGATGTGTAAATAAAACTGTTTAAAAATGAACAGAGAGAAACAAGTGCTAGAGAAAACGTTGAAAAAGAGATGTACCTATTCACAGTTGGTAAGGAAGTGAGAGGTGCAGCCCCTTGGAGGGCAGTGTGGTGGTTCCACAGGGGGCTAGGGGTGGGGTTGCCACATGATCCTGAAACCCCGTTGCTCAGTATATACCTGGAGGAACTGAGTGTGGGGACATGAATGGACATTTGCACACTGGTGTTTCTGGGGGCAGTGTTCCCGATCCACAATGAAAGGAGGTGGCCCAAGGGTACAACAATGAGGAATGGAAGGGGGATCTATGGTGTACACATACAATGGACTGCTGAGCAGCCACAAGAAGGAATTAACCTTAATAGCTATATGTTGAATGAAATGTCGGGAACAAAAAGGCAAATATTATCATGCCTCAATCATATGGGCTAACTATAATATTAAAAATTCAGTGAGTTAAAGTCGAAAGCATGGGTTACCAGCTTGGAGCTCATTGTAAAGGCTTATTGTAAGCTCTTACGGCAGTCACATCTATTCAGGAGGTGTAAATGTTAATTCTAAATTCTGAGATACTGAGCTGTTTGTATATAACATGGTCTTTCCCAGAAACTTTGGGTATTTATGTGACACCTGAGACTCAGAGTTCGACCTCTGAAGGTATGAAAGTAAGCAATAACCTATATAGGAACTGTTTAAAAATATGAAAAAGCGATCAGACGTCAAATAGAGATATGAATGAAGCTGATAGGACTAAGGTTTATCAGAATACAGGGTAAAGGAACTTATCCATACTTTAAAACTTCAACTTCTGTGTGAGACTAAAGGGAGAGATGTTTATTTGGCACAAAATTTATATTTTGGGTGATGCATTTCCTAATTTAACTTGTATGGTCAGTTTATACACCATAAGTACATAGAGTCTTGAGGAGGGCAAGAGATTTTGTTGGTTTGTCCAGGTTAGTGTGATGTCCAATAAATCCCAGAGTGATTTTGGACAGTAGATAAAGAAGTATTTGCAAAGTTCCATTAGGGGAATGGGGAAAAAAGAGGAAATATTCAACTTCCCCATTTGGAGAATTTCTGATATTCTCACAAGCAGTGGTGACAACTAAATCAATAGGCTGAGCCCTCGATCTTGGAGTTCACCCCTATGAAACTTATTACAGCAAAGGATAGGCTAAGCCTACTTAGAATTATGCCTCAGAGTCACCCCCAGAGAATCTATTTTGTTGCTCAGATGTGGCCTCTTTCTCTAAACCAACTCAGCAGGTGAATTCACTGCCCTCCCTCCTGCTTGGGACTTGACTCCCAAGGTTGTAAATCTCCCTGGTAACGTGGGACAAAATCCCTTGGGATCAAGGGATCGAGAAAGCCTTCTTGACCAAAAGGGGGAAGAGAGAAATGAGACAAAATAAAGTTTCAGTGGCTGAGAGATTTCAAACAGAGTTGAGAGGGTATCCTGGATATATTGATATCCTTTTTTTAATTTATGGTATATTGGAGGGGCCAGAAGGAAGTACCTGAAACTGTTGAGCTATGTTCCAGAAGCCTAGATTCTTGAAGACGATTTATAAAAATATAATGTTTATAATGTGACTGTGATTGTTAAAACTTGAGTCTGATACTTCGTATATCCATGGTATGGATGGATGAGTAAAAAATATGAATTAAAAAATAAATAATAGGGGGGACTGTGCTGGTTTGAAAGGATGTATGGACCCTAGAAAAGCCATGTTTTAATCAAAATCCCATTTTGTAAAATGGCAGAATAATCCCTACTCAATACTGCATGTTTGAATCTGTAATTAGATCATCTCCCTGGAGATGTCTCCCAATCAAGAGTGGTTGTTAATAGGGGGGCCATGGTGGCTCAGCAGGCAGAGTTCTCACCTGCCGTGCTGGAGACCTGGATTCGATTCCTGGTGCCTGCCCATGGTAAAAAAAAAGAGTGGTTGTTAAGCTGGATTAGGGGAGATGTGTCTCCACCCGTCTGGGTGGGTCTTGATTGGTTTACTGGAGTCCTATAAAAGAGGAAACATTTTGGAGAATGAGAGATTCAGAGAGAGCAGAGAATGCTGCAGTACCACGAAGCAGAGAGTCCATCAGTCAGTACTTTGGAGATGAAAAAGGAAAACGCCTCCCGGGGAGCTTCATGAAACAGGAAGCCAGGAAAAGAAGCTAGCAGATGATGCTGTGTTTGCCATGTGCCCTTCCAGATGAGAGAGGAACCCTGACTGTGTTCACCATGTGCCTTTCCAGATGAGAGAGAAACTCTGATTGTGTTCGCCACGTGCCTTTCCACTTGAGAGAGAAACCCTGAACTTCATCAGCCTTCTTGAACCAAGGTTTCTTTCCCCGGATGCCTTAGATTGGACATTTCTATAGACTTGTTTTAATTGGGACATTTTCTCGGCCTTAGAACTGTAAACTAGCAGCTTATTAAATTCCCCTTTTTAAAAGCCATTCTGTTTCTGGTATATTGCATTCTGGCAGCTAGCAAACTAGAACAGGGACAAAGGGTAAAATAAATTGGGTAGGTGGAAATACCAAATGTCACTGAGAGGGAGGTATAAGGTGTACGGTATGTAGGAGTTTTTTCTTTTTATTTCTGTTTCTGGAGTGATAAAAATGTTCTAAAAAACGATCATGGCAATGAATACACAACAATGTGATGCTATTGTGAACCATTGGTTGTACACCCTGACAGGTCACAGGGGATAGAACTTAGGCCCCAACACCCTCTCCCCCTGCCACACATCTGAAACTCATGGTCCACTGCCTCTGACCCTTTCCCTTCCCCCTCCTCCTTGCCACATCTCAGGATACTTCTTGCCAAGTGCTGCCCAGGGCAAGAAACCACACCAAAGAAGGACTCATAGCATGGCTCCACCAATAAAAAGTTAACAGGTCATGACAGGCACAAAATGAAGGCAGCAAAAATACTAGCCAGTGGCAATTGGACAAGTCACCAAATGCAGAATTCAGGACCAGTCAAGAGCAGCAAACTCCAAATTATAAAAGGTGAAACACATTACCATGTGGGAGGACATTTTCTTCAGGTTCTTGAAGAAAGTGTTCTGTTGTCCTCTTCCCCCCCTTTTCTCCCCCCCACTCCTTCCTTTATAATAAGCCCCTTTCAATCTCAGCTCACTGCATGGTTATGAGTGTTGGGCCGAACCTTCCAATTTTCTAACATTTGGTGCTGAAACCGGATATGTGCTCACTCTCCACTGTGGCTTGAGCTTCCCTCTGTTCGCCCACCCAGCACCCTACACCAGTCCTCTCCTACTATAAGCTAAGACTGAGGAATTGGGTTGTACTGGAATATTCTCACGGGATACTTCGGTGGGGTCCACGGTGATTTGAGCTCAGGTGTACACGACACAGAGGTTCCTTTTTTGGGTTCTGAGGACCCCACTCCCGGGAGAGTTCTTCTCAGTGTTCTGGGAATGCTGAGGCCCATCCAGGACGGTGCAGTTAGAGCTCCCCCCTCAAATCTAAGCAGTTAATCGGAACCTCCCACATGAACTATTGCTCCACTCCTAGTCCTGGTGGGTTCTGGGGATGCCAGACTCCATTTGGAGATGTTCTCTCTCTCTCTCTGTTATGCAGATGTGGGGACACCCACCTCTGTTCTTCAGAGACAGGGTCTATGCTCCTGAACTGCGACTCCAAAGGATGTCCCCACTGAGTGTTCTTGTTCTTTCCCACATCCTCACATCTCTTCCCTGGCCATGGGGGCAGCACAATCTATTCCCCCTAAAGACACTCCCTTTGGCTGTCTGTTATGCCACCTAAAACACTAAATCTACAAGACAACATCAAACCAAAAAACCTTCTATTTTACTCTGCGGTGGCTTGGCCCCAGTGTTCTCTGGATAACCAAAATCATTGGCCTGAAAATGGTACTTTTGAATCTTAAAATTCTTACTGATCTTAATAATTTCCTGTGGCGATCTGCAAAGTGGGACAAGGTACCCTATGCCCAAGCTTTCTGGACACTGCATGCTAAGCCTTCACTCTGTTCTTCTCTAACTACTTAACAAATCTTCCTCCTCAACAAAAAACTGAAACCTCTCCTTACCCCTCTTCTCCCAATCCCACCGACTCCTTCGACCCAGCCAATCACCCTCCTCCCTATGACCTCCCCAACCCTTGTCCCTCTTCAGTCGCCTTCCCACTCCCCCCACCCCTTCACCCCTCCCCATCCTCCCCCTCCCCCTCCCCCTTCTCCCCACCCATACTCAGTCATGCAGGCCAGTCCTATGCCCTGCCACCCCCACTGCCTCACCTCTCCTTGCCTCTTCTCCCCCTACTGCTGAACTCCCCAC